>PVHY01014583.1:0-38137 GCA_004024945.1 Uropsilus gracilis | reverse complement strand
GGCCTGGGAAATCCCTGCAGTGTGTGTCCAGGATCACCCTGGAATAGGGCCAGGTCAAGGGACCCTGGGCTCAGGCCCTGCCCCAGAACCCTCTACACTGGCGACTTGCATTCCTGAGTGCCTGGTTTTAATAGGAATTTCCTAGAGGGAAATCAGGACTAGGGGATGCCAGGGCCTGGTAGGCATCTCTACTTCTGGGACCTGGAGGTAGATATGGATGGGGCAGGACCACCAGGCTTAATTGACCCCTCTACTCAGTGGGTGGTGTTGGCTATTGACTTATGTGGGTCTCATTTGGTCATCCTTGGAGATTGGTGTGCCTTCTGCCATTTCCTATTTTTGGAGATAGGGCAGTTTGTCAGAGTCCACAGGATGAGGTAGGGGCAAGAGAGGGGTAGAGGAAGGTGTGTGTAGAAGGGGCAGTGTAACCTGAGAACCTCCAGCCCACTAGGACCCTGCTTGGAGACCTTGGGCAAGTTGCCTCCCCTCTGAAGGTGGAGATCTTGATTCCGTATTTGTGAACCAGAGAGTTCTATCAGATGCTGATGCTCCTTTCAGACTTATCACTTGGGAAGGTTTCTACAATGTGATTCTGGGAATCGTCCCCAGCATATTTCAGTTTGAGACTCCCAAGACTCTATCCTCAGCAAGCAGAGCCATCAACAGGCAGACCTGAAGAACCCCAAATCTCAAGTCCATGAATCACCAGAATTGTCTGTCTCTTGTCGGAACAGCCCCCCTCACCTCCAAGCTCCAGGGCAGAGACCCTGGTTCTGGGAGGCTAGTGTGTGTCCTGAAGGTGATGACAGCTCAGGAGGTGATGCCAGTGCTACCTGTGATAAATATTAAAATTATGTGCTAGTTTATTTGAGCAGCACCTATTCTAGGTAACAAATACTGACTTTTTACCCTCACAATAACCACAGTGGTAACAAAACTTTCCCCCATTTTTGAATTTCTTTGAAGGTTAATATTTTTACTTCTCCATATGTGCACATGTTCCACTGACCCTCCCCCATTCACCACCTGTGCAAGACCCCACCTTCCACCCCATGCCCCTTCAAGCACAAGATTTATTCCTGCTGTATATGACCTGTGTATGTTTTGTTACCTACATTATATGGATGAAAAAGCATGCATTCTCTGTCTTTCACTTTCTTTTTCTTTTCTTTCTTTTTTTGAGACTAGATCTCACTTTGTTGCCCAGGGAACCACAGACTCAAGCGATCCCCAGCCTCAGCCTCCCAGGTAGCTAGGATTATAGGCATGCACCACCACGCTCAGTTATTTTTTGAGACTAGGTCTCACTATATTGCCCCAGGTGGGTCTTTAACCCCCAGGCGGGTATCGAACCCACGGACTCAAGCGATTCCTAGTCTCAGCCTCACTTTATAGACTGTGATTAAAGGCACGTGCCACGGTGCCCAGCCTTCACTTTCTGACTTATGTCACTTACACAATCACTTTGGGGTCCATTCATTTTTACCCAGAAGACACTATTCCATCTGTGTCAACAGCCGTGCAGGATCCCATCAAGGGCAGACGCTGCAATTCCTCTGCACATTCGTCTGCTGAAGGGCGCGGAGGCTGCTCCAGACTTTACAGTATGGACCTGGCTGCTCTGACATAGAGCAGATGCCTTTCTGGGTTTCATATATTCTGGATAAAGACCCAGCAGAGCTATTGCTGGATCCCACAGGACTCCCAGTCCTATATTCTGAAGAAATCTCCCTCCCATTTTCCATAGAGGTGGCATCAACGTGCATTCCCACCAACAGTGATGAGTTTCTTTCCCTCCACATCCTCTTCATTTCAAAGGAAATGATGGCCACAGAGAAACTGCAGCTTCGGGACTCAGCTAATAGGACAGCAATGGTGACAACTCCAGCAGTTAGCACCTGACTTTACCTCTCAGGCCTTGCTTCTCTCCTCCATTCCCCTCCACCAACCCAGCATTTCATGTTCCCCACTCAGGCACCCTGTCTACCCCTCCATGTCTCTGTGACCTCCTCTCAGCGCCTGCCACCCCCCCTCCTCACAGGTCAGGGGCAAAGTTCAGCATCAGCAGAGCTCCCCTCCTGCTTCTCCAAGGGCACTCAGTCCTAGAACCAAGCCCAGCCCCCAGGCTCTCGTTTCTTGGGGCGGGTGGGGTTCCGCCTGTGGCCTGCAGAGGGCGACAGAGAACGAACCCGAGGGAACCTGGAAGGGCGAGTTGGCTGGGAAGCTGGTGAGGATGGTGCTGACCAGGGGTAACGTTCTGTGGCTTCTCTGGGGAGGCTGTGCAATCCAGAGGTGCGATTGAGAGAAGCCCAGGTCACGCATGCCCTGAAGATACACCTGTTGGCTTCTGGTTTCTGGAGCTCCTGTTGACTCCGTCCTTTCTCCCCAAGGCCACCTCCATCTCTGTGAGTTGAAGCCGCCTCTCCTGCCTAGTCAAGCTGTTGTCTACATCACTCTGGATCCTTGAGGTGTCTGGAAAGCCATCGCGGACCCCGCTTGGAACCTGCTGCTGGCTGGGCAGCTGTCTGGGGTGCTGACCGCGGGATCTGGGGAGAGGTGGGAGGTGTGAGCATGGTCAGGGTGGGTCTCTGCTGTTGTCTTCTGCAGCTGCTCTCCCTGAGCCATCTTTCTGTTTAACGATTTCTCTGTTGCCCTGATTGGGAAACAAGGAAACGAAATTGCTTCTGGGTCATCCTGGGACGGTTTTAACTCATGCCAGACCCCAAAGCCCAAGGAAGGTCTCTCAGTGTGGGGACAGAGGGTGAGTCACCGCATCCTGTCCACCGCTCTGTCCTTCTGTCCACCTATCCATCTACAAGGTGTGACTCAGGTCATTTCCAAGGAAGGTCTCTCAGTGTGGGGACAGAGGGTGAGTCACCGCATCCTGTCCACCGCTCTGTCCTTCTGTCCACCTATCCATCTACAAGGTGTGACTCAGGTCATTTACACACAGCAGAGTCAGGATGATAAGGAAAGGCGATAAGGCGATAAGGAAAGGTGCACCTGGAATATTGATATTGATTCTTCATCAATAGTCATCAGATATGAATATATGTGATTTTGTCATAAGATAATATGATGGAGCCTGAAGGGGCAGTGATGGATAAAATTTACCTTTGCCTTTCAGGAGCTCCTCGCTAGGTGGTAGCATTAGAATTTTTGTTTTATAAACAAATTGTACATCTATCACACATATTTTAAAAACATATATATCTGTATCATTTTATAATTAGCAGACTAAATGTTAAAGATTCTTAATTTCATGTTTTAGATAAAAAATATAAATGTAAATTCAGATATTTTCTGCCTTCGTCCCAGGGGCTCATCATGGACCCTTCCTGGAACCCTGCACCCCTCACCCCTGTGCCCTGCTCTCCCTCTTCCTGCTCAAGTGTCTCAAGAAGACTTGACTCCATTTCCAGCTACGTCCTAGAGAACCGTACCTCCCTCCCCAACACCACCCCCATTACCCCCATTATCTCGCCTTCTTTTCCATATATTGTATTTCACTGCATAGTGATTATGGGTATTTTTAAATGGCTTCCTTTGTCTTCCTGCACCAGAATGGAGGCTTCAGGAGAGCCAAGAGGAGTCCTCAGAGGTGGTGATAGGAAAGTAGCAAAGCAAGAAGGGCTGGGGCTGGGGGAGAAGCCTCCCCTTGTGCACCCTGACATCCCCTGGAGCTGGGGTGGGAGAAACAGGATGATGGGGGCTGGACTATTATTCCCTCAACATCCTGCAGTCCCCAGGGCCAGGGTCACCCACATCTTCCTTCTGTTCCTGTAATTTGCAGTTACTTCCTCTTCTCTGAAGTTCAGAAGGTACAGCACATTTCAGGCCCCACACCCACAGCTAGCAAAGGGAAAGGCTGTGTGATTTCAGGCCCCACACCCACAGCTGGCGTCTCTCAGCACCTTCTCACCCAGGTGTTTGTTGGGCTCAGGATGATGGGTTGTTGGGCTGTAGGTGTTCTGAGCTGGGAGCCAGAAGATGGTCTCCAAGCTGCATTCCTCCCTTCCCCAGCCATTTCATGCCCTTTCTCCCTGTTTTTTTTTTTTTTTTATCAACAATCCCTCAACAGCTAAACCCATCACTTCTTTCATTTACCCTCAATGACCTCACCCTCTTCCCACACCATTGTCATAGCCAGAGGGGCAAAACCACAAACCTGGTTATTCCATGCTGCTCCTATCCTGAGATGGACTCCTAGGGAGGATGCGTTATGGGGCAAAACATTCACACTGACCAGACTCCTAAGTTATATCTGATGAGAGTATAACAATATTATGAGAAGGGGTGGCGTGGTGGGCACCGTGCCTATGGCATCACTGAAGAGACATTACTTTCAAATCGTGCCATCGTCCCTACAAAGTGTAGCGTTAGCTTATTTTGTCTGCACAACTCTATGATGCTGACAGTACTATAGCCCACAGAGAGCTGAATTGAGACTATAGGAGTTTCAGTCACTCACTCAATGTCAGTTTCAGAATTATTATGCAAAGCCCTCCTTAGTCACCCGAAGTTCTGATTCTTATTTTATGTCTCCTTTCTCTCAGCAGCAGGCAGAAGATACTTGCAGGAGTGAGGGAGGTGGGGCAGCAGCTTCCAGTCCAGAATCCAGCTTCCTGCTCATCTCCCAGGAATACTGTGAGCTTGGGGCTGAGCACATTTATTCTAAACTAACTTGATTTGAAAATGTTTTAATTTCCCACCTCTGGAATCAAGTGTTGTCTTACACTTTGCCAAAGTCATTTCCAGTAGGAATTACGGAGCAATAATTACCCTTAAGTAGTTGTGCATTTTTGCCATCTGTGATCTTCCCCATGGATGACGAAACTGGCAGAGGGTGGCCTCAAATAACCTATGATGACCAGAAGCCAAAGATGTGGTTGCCCCCAGGACTCACTCTCAGCCCTTTGGTAAAGGGCCTGAATCTCAGTGCCTGGAACCAGACTATCCTGATGGGAGGCCTGTTTTCCTGCTCTTGACCTGTGCGATCTGAGCCAGCTCCTCAACGCTCTCTCAACTTAGTCCTGTACAGATGTGGGGAACAGGAGAGCTCACATCCTGTTGTCATTGTGGGGATCAGCTAAAGCGATATGGAACCACTGGACTCAAGGTGGGATCAGGCTTCGGAAGACTGGGCTCCCATCCGCCTCACCCCTCCTGTCCCTGGTGCTTCCCGGGCTACAGTTCTCCTCCCTGTGGCTCAGCTCGTTTCCAGAAGAAATCACCCCTCTCCAGAGGGGCACAGGAGCACAGCCTAGCCTCTGGGAGTTTCTCTAGAGTCAAGAGGCTGGACAGTGTGTGTCCTCGTCCTCCCTCCCCCCGCCCCGTTCCCCCACTGGGCGACCTCCCACCCAAAGTCTGAATTTTTTTTTGCTGCAGCATGATGTCTGGTGTGAGCTCAGACACGCAGCGGCTTCTACGCGTGCACACACTCGCACACTCATCCACCATTCCACGACCTACTGCCTCGGGCTCCTGCATCACCTCATCCAGGTCTGCACCAGGAGCTGTTGGTAAGAGAGGAGGTGCCATGCCCCAGGGCTGCTTGGGCCATGCCCCCCGGCTGCTCCGCCGGTGCGTGGAGTGCGCGCGCCCCCTGCTGGCCATGCTCTGCTCACTGCTTCCCTGGATCCTCGGCTCCTGGGACCCTTCCCGCAGGGAGGCGGTAGTTTGGAGACTGATGGAGGATGTTTCTGCGCAGAGAGCACAGCGGCTGCTGGTGGGTTTGTGGCTCTGCGAGGCCTCACGAGCGTCAGAGACACACGGTCACTGATTTACTCTGTGGGATTTCTGTGGGCAATGATGAGGGACACAAGTTAAACTGGCTATTTTGGTCATTCATAGTGAATGTGGAAAATAACCTGAAGTGGGTGGTTCTGACCCAAAGCACAGGCTGATGTCAGATCACACGTTTATCTACCGCAGGCACAACTCTTGTTCTCTGAGACTAACCACATGGTGAATTCATATAATGGAGACCCACAGTAGAACATAAAAAGTGAAAATAGATCATGTTTGGGACTGGAGTGCGGAATCTCATAAATTTCCACATTATTTCCATATTATTCTGGATTGATTGATATAACCTTCCCCTTGTTTTCTCACGAATTCCAACTGTTCTTTCTCCCTTCACTAGTATTTTTCATGTATTTTTCTGTCTTTATCTCCTCCCAGAATCCTAAGAATAAAGCAAGAGAGAAGACAACAGACATGTGCTTCTCGGCTTCAAGCAGCACCAGGCCCTAGGCTATCTCTGAACTTCGTGCTTGCTGTTCCCCTTGCCCAGAAATCACACCAACAATCTCCAGCAGCCTCACTCTAAGACCAGACTCCATCAACATTCATTAAAACAGCAAAATTCAGGGATTAAAGGGCAAAAGAAAAAGGAGTTAAGGAAGTTCACTTCATCCTACCCAGGGTCATTATTATTCCTATTTTACAAATAACAAGACTGAGGGGACTTAAGCCATTGCCCCCAGGTGCGTATTTAGTGGGAGAGGAGATTCATACTCAAAAACTTGGGCTCCAGAATGGCAGAAACTAGAGACACACTGCAGTTGTGGGAAACCCTCTCACATGATTTTCACCAGCTTGTATATCAATAGAATGCATTTTCCCCTGGATATATTGAATGTGTTACAACATTAATAAATAGTAGTTTCTCCACTCCTATTTGGAGGGATGTTCTAGAGAAAGAAAATACCAGTGGGCCAAACATGGACCAATGGCTGGCAGCGAGAGGAGTTGGAGTGAGCAGGGGGGAAGGAGGGGAAGGGATAAAGGGTGGGGTAAAGGGGTACAATTCAACCATACAAATGTGACCAATATTGTATGATAATTACAAAATAAAACACTTAAAAATTTAAACGTTACTTTGCAAAAAATAAAAACTAAATAAACATGCTCCCAAAACGCTGCTGGCTCCATAGCACATGTTATTACAAGGAGCTGGTGCAGTAAGAGGCAGGTGACTGGCAGAGTAAAAGTGCCTTGCTGTGAAAGATGAGATGAGAACATGAGAGTTTCCTAAGAATGAAAGCAAAACTGAACAAAAGGCAATGTAAAGTGAATGGGTCATTTTTACTTCCAATTATGAGACTGGAGCATAAAGACCACTTCCTTGTGATCTGGGTAAACACAAACCCAGAAACTCTCCATCATATTATAAAAGGTTGCTGAAAGTACCAGGGAAGTACCAGGCTGACTAAGAGGGTCAAAGAGAAATGTTAGACTATTGAGAGATGAATAAGGAGGAAGAAACCAGTGTCTATAAACATCCAGTCTGATTTTGAATTAAGTCTTATGTGTCTGCCCTGCTCAACAGCACAACAGATTATCTCAGCAGAATGTGCCAAAGGACAGAAGAGGGTCTGTGGAGAACCTGTTTCACATGCAAGAAAATATGTCATTTGACACATATCAATTACATTTGTAAAATATGTGTTTTGGATAAGCAATACCTTAAAACTCACAACAACCCCTTCCATGGTTTAGTGTATCACATTTCTTAGACCTTCTAAGACAATCCTAATAGTCAATACTCTGTAACAAAAGCCCCTGAAAACCTAACATTCCATTTTAGTATCCAAACTGTATCTCCCAAATTGCTTCCTGTTCCCACCCACAAGTGGCACCATCTTTAAAGGATGTGCCCAATTAGTACATGGAAGATAACCTAAAGGGGGTGGTTCTGACCCAAAACACAGGCTGATGTCAGATCACACGTTCATCTACTGTAGACACAAAACTTGTTCTCTGAGACTGTAACCAGACAGCGAATTCATATAAGAGAGACCCTTTGGAATATGGCAGCTCTCCTAACACCTCATATGGTAGCTGATTGAAATGAACTCCATCTTGTTCAAAGGTAGAACTTTGTGTGGCTTTTTGTGGGTATAAAGTGAGTGGCTGACAACAGCAACAGGCACTGAGTTTGTAGCTTGAGGGGCTAGCTGAGGACAGCTTGTCTCTGCCCCACCCAGAGCTCAGGCAGCCTGAAGGATGGCTGGGGCTGCTCATCTGTATCATGGTGCTGCTGTCACCTGGGGACGCAGTGAGAACCATCAGCCTAAGTGCTACACAGGCTGATTGGTTTTCGCAGCATAAAGGTTGGATTCCAAATGATCATGACACCAGAGAAAGAGTCAGACAGAAGTCACTCGCTGCCTTTTTAAAATTTTATTTGAAATAACCATAGCTGCAGATGCAATGATAGGAAATAAAACAGATCCCACTTACTCCTGTCCCCATATGATCTAATGGCAAAGTCTTACAAAATTGTATTTAAAAACTAGACAATATCAGTTAAAAATTTTTTAGTATATTTACACAATGACATATTATTCAGCAATCAAAAAATACAAATTGGATGCATTTGTGATAATATGGATGGACCTAGAAGGAACTGTGCTAGCAGAAATAAGCCAGAGAGAAAAAGAAAAAATACTGGATGATTTTACCTATATGCTGGCCATAGGGAAAACAAACAAAAAGGTTAAGTCAAACTTAGAACAAACTGTCAGCAAAACTGAAGCATAGAACAGGGAGGGGGAAGGAGGGACGTAAAATTAGGGGAGGGATGGGCATGAGGGATTAAGATGATAGTTCACATGTGACAAGGCAGTGGGAGAACCTTGGGGTATACAACAATGTAATATATATATACATGTGCATATATGTGTGTGTGCAATTTTAAAAAATAAAGTAAAATTTTAAAAATATTTTGATGAAGCTGACCATTTTGGAACTTTTAAATCTCTTTACTCCTCAGATGTAAACCTTAACTTCTTCGGGTTCTACTACATTTTGCTTTGACCAGTGACTTCACCTTCATAACATGAAGTCAATACTACTCTACCAAATTGGCACTGGTGAGAAAGTTTATTTCAGGGGTTCTGCAAATACTGAATGGCAAAACTGCTTCTTATTTGGTCTAATATCTTTCTATATTTTTTAATTTTGATTTTTTATGAATCTTTATTGATTTTACACACATACTTACTGGATTGACATCATCGTGTACTCTGAGGAATTCTTTAGTTATTTTACTTTCTAGTTTTCACACAACATTGGTCATATCTGCAGTTATTGCTCCCATTAGGTAGGTCCCTCTTTCCATACTGTACCCCTACACTTCACTCTGTTCTCCTTTGCCCTCTCCCTGCTCCAATCACTCCAACTCCTTTCTTGCTGTAAGTCATAGGTGGATGCTTGGCCCACTGCTCTCTTCATCTAGAGCACTGTCCTGTTCCTGGGTGAGGAACTGCGCTCCTGGATCACAGCAGACCAGGCTTCGTGGGTCTCTAGGAGTTACTAAGGCAGGTAGTCAGGCTGAGCATGTCAGGAACTTCTTGTAGGGCATGGTTCCTTGTAGGGAGTGGATCTCCAGGCTCTTTGTTGTGGAGTTTCCTATCGTGGGGATGGTCCCCTTTCCTCCAGACCAGTGTGTTCATGGGGTTCGTGTCTCCTCTTTTACCTTGGTTGCCTCCTCCATTCCTGTGTCTGTACCCAATGCTGCTTCTGTGCTTTATAGTTCTGGCATCTGGCACTGAGAATTCAACTCTCCACCACTGTCAGTGGGGGGAAGTTCCCCTGTGGGGACAGACCTCAGCAGATGGTTGGTTCAGCTGCTCTCCTTCCATGCGGTCTCCATTCTGCTGCAGGGCCGCTGCCAGGTCTCTGTGATGCTCCTCCCCCACTGATAAAGGAGGGAGCTTCACTAATTTTGCACACATCTCTAGACCAGGCGATTAGTTCCCCAGTCCTGGACACATTGTAGGTGGGGCTCTGGGACAGGTCACCACAACAGCTAGTCGCACAGCCTTGTCTCTTATGGTTCTGACCACACTCACTCTCTTTGAATTCTACCCAGGTGATAAGTATATCTAAGGCTGTTGTTTGCTCCTCTCCTTTCCTCTATGTTTGCAGCTGGAGAACTGGTTATTTCATTCCCAGTGTGGGTCTGGATGAGGGGGGAATAAACCAGAGGGGGACCCTTGTCTCTAGTTCATGACCTGGCAGAGGTGCCCCGCCCTCTCCCCCAGGTCACATGGAGGCAGAAGTGGGCTTCCCCCGCCAGAGACCCCTAGACCACATGACTCTGACCCTGGTGGTGCAGGACACTCACAATATTCCCAAGCCCAATGCAGCCTAGGTTATGCTGGGGATCTACTGGGGGCCTCCACAAAGTTCAAGTCTCCTAAAGAGACTTCAGCTCCTACCGCCAGCTGGATTACAATATGGGTCAGGCCTTGAAGGCAGAGCCTACTCAACCCTCTCCCAGGCCAGAACCTCTGGCAGATGTTGCACAGCTCCTTCCACCCAAAGAAAAAAAAGGGGGGGCTGAGGTCAGGTCCCCAAACCTTAGAAACCTGAGACTCCGAGACACAGTGTTATAGGAATCACCCTATTCCCATCGCTGCCTGCAACTTAGACCTGAGCTGTACCCTAAGAACTTTTAAACTAGATCTAGGTGGAAATTGATGAGCAGAAACTTTCAGCATTTCTCAGGCAGCTACTTTGTTTCTATCCATTAAAAAAAAAAAAAGACCAAATGAATTGAGTTTTCAAATGTCTAGAGATCTATTTTAAAGACTCCCTCATTCATTGCTGGCCTTCTTTCCTCCCTCTGATAATGTCTGTGACAATTAATTTGCACACACCCCTACTAGCAATGATAATCAGCCAAGCATTTTCTTTTACTTACATTTTAACTCTGTTCCTAGTGACAGGTAGAGATTTAGAATCTGAAGTTACAAAAAGTATTTTCTTTCCTGCATCTCATCTTGGGAAACTCTCCATAAAATCCTGAGCTGTTACAGCCAGCTCTTTGTAAAGTCATCTTCCCTGCATCTTCCCTTGGTCCTCTGAATACATCTGCTGGAACTGGAGCATGTTTCAAAGTCAGCTGTGACATTCTGCTCTCTGACTGATTAAAGTCATGAATCTAACCTTGGCAAGGTGTTTCACTTTCCAAGACCCACCCATGGGGTTCTCCTAGAATTGAGACTACCCAGAGCACTTGATAAGAAAAGGGATTTTTGTCCCCAACTACATAACCATAATAGTCTCTGGAAAAGGATATTTGTTTGATGCTTTTACTATTATCATTCCCCATGGGAGAATAATTCTGTACATTAACACCACTCTCAATTCTACTCATCACTCTCCATTTTTACATCCTCTTGCTCTAAAACAGTAAATTGATGCTGTGAAAAAGTCTTTAATTCCAAAGTCCATTTTCTTCCAGATTTGTTGGAGCATCACAGAAGCGGAAGGAGTCCCGAGAAACACCGTACCCGATAGTAGACTCCCCATTTCGGTATATAGCGCCAAGGTGCATGGCCACCAACGCACCACTGGAATCAAATACTGGGGAGCCACAAGAATCAAAGGAAAAGGAGCAGTGGTAGATAATCATATCAGGGTCATTAGCAATGTTCTGGAAACACGCTGAAATTCGTATGTCATCAGACTGGCAGCCTTTTGCTTCCACGGCCTGGACACACTTCAGATATTCCTCTTCTCGCTGGCTCGGAGGGATCACAACACCAGTGTCCAAACACTTCACCTCTCCATCTGGATGGCCAATAATATGGATCATTCCAGTAAGTAGAGGAGAATGAAAGGAAAGATATAATCCCAAAGGCACTTGTCTGTTCTCCTTCAGTTTCAGAACAGCAACATCAAACTCTTCATTACACACCAAAAACGAAGGGTCAATGGAAAAGTACTTCTTCTCTTTTCTCCAGGGGTCTTCGGAATCAAAAGTCACCATTGCATGTTGACTAATCATGTTGATCCCATTATGAAACTCAAATTCCTCCCCTACGATCTCGCTTAACGTGGTGTAACAGGTGCAAATGTACGACCCAAAGTAAACAAAGCAGGTGAGAGAATCATCTATTCCGTTGTCCCATTCTATGAGCCCAACTGAGTTAGCAAGACGAGCAAGGAGTTTAAGACATGTAATTGGAGTAGTGCTTTGTGGAAGTGCCACAAAATCTGTTTTGTAACATGCAGATAACCGAGTTATTTGTTCTGAGATTTCCTCACTTTCTCCTTTCCAACCAGTGAACTTCTCCACAATCCCCTCATCCAAAGGTGTGGAGTTACTTTTCTCTGACTCAGAATTCTTAGCCAAGTTGACCCTTGTAAGTTTTCTTTTCTCAAGCTCCACCTCAAAGACCCTGCCTTCCAAGTCATCCACCAGCTGCGTGTTCTCTAAGATGGTGTCCCCATTTTCAATGAGTTTCCAGTCCCCACTCTCCAGTAGAGGATGCAACCTGTCATCTCTGCGCAGGGCCTGCCTGATGGTTTCCTCTTTGAATGCATAAATGCACAGTTTGCAGCCCTCACTCTGAAGATGCCTGGATTTCAGGATCCTTCTTAGCTCCTTTCCCACCACATGAATATAAAACTTGACACACTTGCTAGACTCCTTGCTACATCCTGCAAATTCCTGGCTCTCAATTTTCTGCTCACTTCCACTTCGGGCAAATGTAATTTCTAGGTGGCAATTTTCAGGGAAACAGTTGAGGGGCATCCCCAGGTTGATGTAGCCTTCGATGCCTTCTGTGCCTCGCACCAGTATCTCTTTGCCTTTCTGGGTCTCGATCTTTTCTCTGACAGCCTGGAGAGAGGTGAGAGCCTCATACAAACTGCCCCCCTCGCTATATTTGAGCACATGGGCCCTGTGGTCTCTCTTCAAAGAAACATTCATTGTCTTAGTAGGGGGTACAGGCTGCTCTGGGGGACCTTGAGCCTGGAGGTCTGTTACATCCTTTGGACATTTTGCATACTTCATGCTTGTTTGAGGAAAGTTGGAATCATTCTGCTGGGTTTCAGCAGCCTAAAATAAATGCAAATTTATTAAAAATGCTGAATGTAGCTCTCGTCTTTTGTTTCTCCTGTTAGTATGGTCCCATTGATCAAATAAATTCTTAATACTATTATACTGTTATATTTTTCTCAGTAGATAGGAAGAAAACACTCTTTTTTTCTAAATGCATCAAAAACAAGTGCTTATATGTTTTGCTAGCTCTCCCATGGTGTTATTCCAGGTCTGGAATATTATTTGCTGCTCTGTAATTTCCATGCATTCTGATTGATCACAGCAAAAATGTGTTTATAAGCACCAAACAGCAAGAATCACTTACCATGGTTTCTTATGTTAAAACATGTTAGACCATCACAAGTTTAACTAATCATTCAGTAACAAAAAATATAGCTATTTTAGTAATAAAAAACTGACTGAGCTAGCAATAATGAGGCAAAGATTCATATATTCTCTTAGAATCAGACTCAAAATTCTATGTATTCTCTTAGAATCAGACTCAAAATTCTATGAAGTGAAAAGAACAAATACTGTCTATTTCCCTTTGACAGTGACTGGGGGACAGAAAGTTTGCTTAGCAGTGCCTTTCCCAGGGTCACAATATTATCAAAGACTGAAGTAAATATCAGAATTCAAATACTTCTCAGCATAGTGTTCCTTCTACCAGCTTACAGCATCTTTTTGATAAATTTGATATCCATAACTCTATTGTTATGGGGCAATATCTTAAAAACCAATGATGGGGATAGGAATTAAACAAGGAAAATTAATCAAATAATACAGACCTAATTAAAAAAATTAAGGACATCAGATTCCTATGTCTAAAAATTCAGAGTCCCCAAGTCGTCACTCATTCCAGCTATGTGCTAGTGGAATGGGCCCACATTTAGGAACCCCACTTTTTAGTGATGTTAACAACTAAGGATGTCATGATGAGTCACTGTGACATCATGTGTAACAGTACCTGGCTGAAACAATGATCGATTTTCTTGATCTTCTTTGCATTGAAGGGGATTCTCTGTGAGTGGTGCCTCTTGGAACTCATGGTAACTTGAGAATGAAGATAGTTCCACTGGAACATTGGTTTCTAAAAGGTTACAGAACAGAAAGGCATTTGTAGATGGGGTTACCCAATAGACAATATGATTCCCATGGCTCCCTTTTCCCCCTTGGTGCTACTGTCCAGAGTGACTTAGAGGGAGACAGCTGATTCACTAATTTGAAGTCACCTCAACATCAAAGCTGCACATCCGTCACTCTGCTACTTTATAAAAATCACCTCCAGTTCCCAGTGCCCTAGGGGACTGAGCAATGTAGGTATCTCTGCATTTTGCAGGTGGGGAAATCATAGCTTTGAGAAGGTGACACAGTCCAGACCAGCGTTCATGGCAGAGATGGCCTCCAAATGCAACTATAAGCATTCCACAGAAGGGGAACTGTGAGAGAATTCCAGTGGGTGTGGCTGACTGTGATAACATGCTCTGACCCTATTTAAGATGGAAGGATAGAGGAAGGCGCAATTATGGGGAAATTGGTGGGGAAAGAACTGTTGGAGTTGAGATGCACTAAGAATAAGAGTTTACCTGAGAAAATGGCCAGGACCTTTGGTTTTTCACTGCCTTGGCTTTGTTTGCAGAGGCAGCTCTCCTTCTAAGGCTCCTCAGAGGACTCTGGAAGAGAATGAACAATGGAAATAAAAGAGCGATATCTCCAATCATGATAAGTAACATTGGAGCCCTCACCTCAGGCCTGTGCTAAGGTCCTGATGTTCCGTCCTGGGTCCTTGTCTTAAACCACCTCCTATAAGCTTGCAAACCGTTTCTCTCTATGCCAGGCCCATAGCTGGGGAGCACTGCCACCCTGGGCCTCCAGCTCCCCCAAATCCAACCAGTGTTGCAAGTTTTAAGCCCTGGGCAGGGTCTCTGACATCTTTCAGGCTGCAACTTCCCACACAAACATGAGGCTCTGGAGCGAGGTTGGTATTTCAGTTACATAGACCATAGACCTCTGAACTTCACAGACACAGTTGCCAAGCAAGGTGCAAGCTGTGTCACAAGGGCAAGAAGAGGGGGTGAAATTGGTGTGAAAAGAGTCAAGGCCTCTCCATTCAGGGACCCAAAGGAAAACAGGAGGCACTATTAAAATCCAGCTTTTCCCCTAGACTCTTCCCACCCACACTCCAGTTGCAAGAGTCACCAAAACAATTTTAAACAAGATTTATTATTACAGGAAACCAAAAGTCACTAAGGCCACAAGTGGCCATTATCTTACCCTGTTTACTCCCTTTTTAGACCAAGAGTCCCAGAAACATAGGCCCAAGATGGTGGCTTTTTGCCCTCCAAATCTGAGGCAAGCCTGTCACAAAGTCCAGTCTTTCCTTAACCCTTTCTAGTAAATATTGATGCAAACTCAGTTTATGAACAATCCTTGGCATTTGCCAGGTGCCAGCCTTCCAGCTTTCAAGCAAGAAAAAATTTCTTTTCTTTTTGGCGTCGTCTCTCACTTTGTTGCCATGTATTTTCTTTTCCTGGGTCACCATTCTGTGGCTTCTGGCCACAATGCTGCCCACACAGCCAGTTGCCCCTTTAGGCTTCTCCAATCAACACTGTACATGCCTGGCCACACTCTGGCTTCTGGCCACACTCAGCAGGCCCAACCTCAGAGGCCCTCGGTCTCCCCCAGACTGCAGTCTTCCATGTCTGACTGCACACCAGCTGCTCCTCTGCTGGTCACTCTCCCACCTCCTCGCCACCTCACTATTCTGGGACATCAGGCCACCCAGTCACTATGGCCCCTGTGTCTTTTCACTTTTAAGGTTTTTCTTTTCATTGGCTCTTTTTGCACTTTCTGATCCTTCTTGTCTTTCTGTCAGACACCGCCCACCATGGGGATGTCCTAATATCAAATGTGACACTACTATGGGGCTGTGGTTGCCCATCAAGCTGAGTCACCCACTATCTTTCCCCAATTTTGATCTAATAAACTTTTATATCTATAAAAGCCAAATCAACACTTTTCTTCTCTCATATAAACATGCAAAAATGATACATGGTAGTAGGCAAAAACATGCAATGACATCAGTACCAATTATAGCAGTTTTTACACAAATATCCATTATACTAATGAAATCGAGTGAGAAAAAGGAGGTTTTTTTTTTTTAACTTTAACTCAAATCAGGTAGCTGAGGCTTTGTAACTTGAACTTAAATTCCCCAAGCAAACTCAAACCAGTTACTTAGTATTTTCACTGACCACCTACTATTGGTATGCAAAAGTCAGCTACCAGCTTTTCTCAGCTGTCTCTCCCAGTTCAACTTCTACAAGAAAACAAAAAAACAAAAAACTTAGAAACTATAGTTTACACCTTACACTAGTTTGCCTCAATTTACCCCCTTTCAAACTTCTGGGTTCTTTCCACCATCTCCAGCCTTCTCACCAAAATCCCAAGCCAGAACAAGACTCTTAGAGTGCAGACTAATTTATTCCTAAACAAAGTGATTTCCAGCTTAATACAGAAAGAAACATAAGAACAATCCTGATAACTTGAACATTGTCCAAAACCTTTCTCAACATTGTCCAAAGTCCTTCCCCAGATTGTCTAAAACCATCACTCTTTTAGTCCTGATCATTTCACCAACGTCCAGTCAATCAGAGTTCATCAGAGCGTGCTCCAAACATCCTTCCTTCTCCTTAGCATGTTCCATCCAAGTGTGTAGACGAAAACTGTCTGCTACTGTCTGATCCTTGCTGAGTCCTCTTCACTTCAGGTGGCAGAAAGAAATTCTGATGAACAGGAACCAACAAAATTCATTTTCTTCTCAGGTCTAACACAGGATCACTCCAGAAATACCTAAGTCAAATTCAGCAAGGCAAACTCTAACATGGAGTTCAAATCTCCAACCTCTTTAGCTTTCAGCAGGCACACTCAGCTTATGCTTACTAAGAGCCATGTATTACTAGGCTAAGCCAACGCCTGGCCTGAAGCTCCTCATGGCCTCATGGCCTGGCCTCCATCTTTTCTCCCAAAATGGCTGAATAAACCATTTCTTTTGTTACTCAAGCATTTTTATATCTTTCTTCCTAAGTCTTCCAAACCAAGAGAACTCCTGGGGTGGGGAATCCTGTCAGACAGGTATGCTAGTCATAGTTCTACCCCAACTCTCAGTAATTGCAATTCTATGTACATATAATTCTGTTTATGACACCCAGGGGGGTAGGCACCCCCATATCACTAAGAGCAGAACATGTTCCATGAAGCATTACCCAGTGCAGTCAGGCAAAGCATGCAAAGACAGTATTAGCATTTTTCAAGCTGTCAAGTATCCAACAACTAGAATCTGAAAGGGAAAAACCAAGTCATTTAACCTTGTAGAACCCCATTCCATACTCAACACTTATTCAGACAGTCGTGGCTACACAAACATTCGATCTGCATTAGGCAGCTTATTGCTTCTTTCTAATTTCCAAACTCTCTCTAAATCTGGCATTTGATGGACATGCTGATCTGCTCTACAGTTTTATATCAGGCTTTTCACTTTTCTTTTTACCAACCAATAAACATACTGACATAAGCAAGCACCTTTTCATAAACACACATCCAAAATGCATTCAGGGTTCTTCCTGCATGCCCACAGAATCCCCTGTTAAAGGAACATTACAAAACTGTCCATGTTGGTCCCATAATTACTCTTTGCCAAAGCCTCTTTTCAAAAAATCCTGCAACTGCTTTACACTTTAAGATGACCAATGCAAGGTGAACTATGTTTGGGTTGGTCTACCATGGGTGGTTTTTCTCTTCGTGGTTGGCAACTGATATTGGATTTTAAAAAGCAAAAGCCTCTCTAGGCTGTGTCCTGAAAGAAAATTAAGTAGCACTTTTAATATTCTGCTCTTGCCCCCAGGCATTTCCCATCCACCCTCCACATGCAAGAGTCACCAATGCAATTTTAAACAATATTTATTATCAGGGAAACCAAAAGTCACTAAGTCCACAAGTGGCTGTTATCTTACCATACTCCCTGTTTAGACCAGGTCCAAGATGGCGCCTTTTCACCTCCACGCTGAGGTAGGCCTGTCACAAAGTCCAGTCTGTCCTTAAGCTTTTCCAGCAAGCACTGATGCCAACTCAGTTTACACAAATTCCTGAATCCCTCCAGTACCAGTTTTCCATTAAGACAATTTTTTTTCCTTTTCTTTTCCGCATCACCTCTTGCTCTGACCCCACCCACGTTCTTTCCAAGCCCGCCATTCCCTGGCTCTGGCACACTCACCAGGCCCACACTCAGAGGCCCCAGGTCTCCAATAACCGACCATCTTCCATGTCCGACTCCACACCGGTCACTCCTCTGCCGGCCACTCTCTCACATGGCTCCTCACCACCTTACCCTTCAGGGTGTCTGGCCACTGAGGCCACCCTGCTCTCTTGTCGCTTCTGGTTTTCTTTTTCCTGCGCTCTTTTCCCGCTTCACATCCCTTCTCGTGAGTTCTCTGTCAGGCCCCGCCCACCACAGCCAAGTGCTGTCATTGTCCTATGAAAACTGCAGCAAGGCCAGACAGAGTGGCTCGTGCCTGTAAGCTATAGCCTATGAAGCTGCCGGGGCTAGGGATTGCGGTTCAAGTCCCACCTGGGGCCCGTAGCAAGACCTAGTTCCAAAAAAATAGCTGGGTGTGGTGGCACGTGCCTATAATCCCAGCTACCTGGGAAGCTGAGGCTGGGGATTGCTTGAGTCTGTGGTACCCTGGGCAACGAGAGCCTGCGGTGCCATGGACAAAAATAGTGAGACCTAGTCTCTGAAAAAAAAAAAAGAAAGAAAGAAAGAAAGAAAGGAAGGAAGGAAGGAAGGAAGGAAGGAAGGAAGGAAGGAAGGAAGAAAGAAAGAAAGAAAGAAAGAAAGAAAGAAAGAAAGAAAGAAAGAAAGAAAGAAAGAAAGAAAGAAAGAAAGAAAGAAAGAAAGAAAGAAAGAAAAAGAAAACTGCAGCACTACTAGGGGCTCAGGCTGCCCATCCAGCCAAGTCACCCTCTCAGGGGGGCTGCTAAGGTCTGATGGGACTTCCTGTCTCTTTCTGGTAACTGCGGCCTGCGGGCGCCCCTGCTCTTACTTTCACCTGCAACTTCCACTTCCACCCACCGCTCCCCACCATGTCCCTGGGGTCTTGGCTTCTGGGGAGATGGAAACAATGGAAGTGGGTGGGGGAGGGCGATGCTCATATCAGGTCGGAAGGGGCAAGAAGCAACAAGAAACCTCAGATTCCAAACCAAAGGGGGAAAAAACTTTACATATGGGAATCCGCTCCTTGTTTGCCCTCAGAGTGAACAAGTAAACAAGGAAAAGGCGGGGTGGGGGGGGCAGGGGGAAGTTAGGGGAGAGGGGACCGATTTCCTCACCACACAGTCCAGTGTCCAAGTCCAAAACCTGCCAGCTGATCCTCCGCCACCCGCGCTCAAACCAAAATGGCGCCTGCCAGGTCCCCCTGTGTCTCTGCCAGCAGATCAGCAAGGTGAGCCCCGCTCAGCAGCCTGTCCTCTCGTCCAGGTCTTTCTCGGGTTTCCAAGCTTCCCCGAGCTTTCTCAGCCACTGAAGACCATCTCACGCAGGTCCCCAGTCTCCCAGCTTGTCCTCTCTTTAGAGGCCAGGCTGACTTTCAAGCAGAACAAGTTCCTAAACGTTGTTCCGATTCTACACGGCAGCTCTCTGGTCACCCCAAAGAGGACTGAGCTTTCTCTCCCCGGGCCGGTCCCTCTTATTCTTTCCTGGGAACTCCACCCACCTCTCCCACCATTCTCTCAAGTATGTCATATCCGCACATTAATGGCGTCTTACTGATCCAGTTGACTCGCTAAGATGGGGCCACCCTCCTTGAACCTGTCTCTCTGTCTCTCTCACAAGAGAACTTCCTTTTGCAAGCCTGCCCACAACGGTGTTTTTCTAATTCAGCTCGTTCCCCACATCAATGTTGTACCTGGCTTTGTTTGCTGGGTTGGCTGGTTTCAGAAGCTCCCATCAGGCTAGTGCAAGCCTCTGAATACTTAGTTCTTAGACTAGTTTGAGGAACATTTACCAGAGGTTATCCTCTTCCCGTGAACTTTGCTTCTATGCAAATAGAAGCGACAAGGATAGAGATGCACCGCGGTAGTGCTAACCTGAAAAGGTTCTTTGCTCCCAATGGGGCAAAATAAACACAGCACCTGGGAAAACCCAGTCCAAACAATCTGAACTTCAACCCAGTGCAAGATCTAAATTCCCCACCTGTGGCGAGCATGTCAGCATAAAGCATGAAATATAAAATCTAGAAACCTGCTTCTAAGGTGGAAACAAGCCAAACCTACAAACTTGATAAAAACAGGCCCATAAAGAAACCTGTGCAGCACCTGCTGAGTGAGGGCAGGAGGAGGCATACAGACAGCTCATCTGACAGACGGCCCAGAATCAGGCCTGGTAAGAACTTATACAAGTCCAAGTCCCATAGAGGCAAACAGCCAATTCTGAGACTGGCTTGAGCGTAACCCTGGACAAGGTCAAGCTCGCTGCCTCTGGATGTCACCTGCTCTCCAGCCACAAGCCTCTCCATGGGCAAGACCTACTGTGTGACCATCTGTCTATTGGACCCTGGAGCTACAAAGACTTCCAGGGCTGGGTGAGCTGCATCAGCAGTGTCCTGACTACGACACTGTGCAGTGGCTTCAGTCAGGGACTCTGGGGACTTTGGCTTGTTTCTCCCCTTGAAGCAAAATAAAAGCCTCTTTGAGAACCAACCTCTGCCTGAAGCTTGCTTCCTGCTGGAGACACCACCTGGACTCCAGGGAGATCAGGGGAGTTGTGAAGGGGCCTCCCCCAAAGGACCAAATTCTACTGCCAAGCATCAGGCCAGCTGGGAAAGGCCTAGCCCAAGGCCTTCCACAGGATACCCCTTCCTCATTCCTCTCAGGCATCTCCCTTTCCTCTTTTGCATATCAGAGCTCTGGGCTCAGATCTCACTTTCACTGTCACGTGACTCCCCCTCTGAGCTGCTGAGAAGATTCAGAGCTGATCCCAGCAGAGATCAGGCTCTGTCTGGTTTATGTCAAGTGCCTTCACCTTTTAACTCAGGCTCCTCCTGTCCCAGATGCTTGCGTTTTGTTGTAACTGCCTCGGGTCTCCCTCAGTGACTTACAGGAGTAAACACCTAAAGGCAGATGATGGGGAATGGGGTGGGGGTGTCCACCTCAGAAGGTGGAGTACAGCCACCCTCCAAGCCCAGTCCCCCAAGACCTCTGGGGAACTGGGCTGATGCCTTGTGTCCAGTGTCTCTGCCCCCCTCCCCCCCTAAAATGCTCAGCCCAGACCAAGACCAAAAGATCCACTCAGGCGCTATTATCTGCCTCAGAGTGTGGGCGCCCCTTGTTCTGGGGTCCCAAGAGTTGCGGAGAGGAAACCCACCCAGAAGCCCCTCACTCAGCCTTTCTGCTGCCACTGGAGTTCGCGCCTTCAGACCTAGCAATTCGTAGACTGTGGACGTTCATTGACTGAGACCGTCAGGTCCAGAGCTCAGGAAAACAGGGGCGCAGGCAGCAACGCGTGTGGGGGCAGGGGCACGTGGGGGTGAGGTCATGTGGGGGTGGTCAAGAACACCGGGAGACCCAAGTGCAGAAGACTGGGCTAGGGGAGGCCAGGGCTGAGCTTCCCAGCTCAGCCAATCAGGAGCAAGGGAGGAGGCGCGCGCACCACCTGCGGAAGGAGCTTGAGGCCTGTCTGGGACCCCCAAGGCCAATCTGGGTTCTCAATGCTCTCACCAGGCTCAGCCATTGAACAGCCCCTTCCCTCAGTTCTGTCCCTTGTTTGCACTCCCACTCCCCCACCCCCACCCCATCCCCAAGGGGCAGAGAGGGCGGGGGCAGGTGGGTCCCACAGGTGCTGCTGGGCACTGGGTCCCCTGGTGCCTGAGGCAACGGGGCAGTGTGCCAGGCTAGAGCTATTGGGGAATTGCCAAGGTTAGCGTTCTTGATGTGCAGTGCTCCAGCCCTCAGGCTGCAGCCTGTGTGGTGGAAGCAGGTGTTTCCCATCAGAAGAGGCAGAGACCACTGCTCTGCACCTGAGGGCTTCCTAGTATGGGGTTCCAAAGAGTCCTCCACTGCATGTCAGCAGCTCGCAGAGGCGGAAGGACCAGAGCAGCCCACAGCCCGCTCCTCAGGGGCTTGGGTGCCCCTGGCCACGGAGCAACTTCCTACAGGACTGGGGGGGTCCCAGGCTGCCCGCCCGGGAGGGAACCCAGGAAATGCATGGATAGGGGCAGAGATTTGCCATTCTGCGGGGGACTCTGGAGTGAGGCGTCTCCAAACTGACATCTAGGATGCTTGGAAAATACATTGTTTCAGAACCCACGTCCCCAGGTCATCAGCAGCAAAGATTAAGACCCGGGGGTGGGGGAGGCAGGGCCTGGGTTTGCTGAACCCCAACTTCTGTCCCCCAGTCGGTGCCCAGGACCCCTGTCCCTGAGTCGCCCTGAACAAACTGAAGTGGTTCCTGGACACACCTGCTCCGTTCTTGAGATTCAGGTCACCTTCTTGCTTTGGGGGAACTTAAGAGTTTCCAGTAGCTTCTTGCCCCCCAACAGTGGCCTGGCAGTGTGTGTCCAGGATTGCCCAGGACTAGGGTCAGGTCAAGGGACCTTGCCCAGAACCCCTTAACCTGGTGACTTGCATTTCCAAGATGCCTGGTTTTGTTTGGAATTTCCTAGAAGGAAATCAAATCTACTGGATGCCAGGGCCTGGGTATGTTTCTGGTTCTGGGGCCTGGAGGTGGATATGGGCGGGGCCACCAGGCTGAATTGACCCCTCCACCCAGTGGGTGGTGTAGGCGATTGACTTCTGTGGGTCTCATTTGATCTTTGCAATCACCCCTGGAGATGGCCGTGCCTTCGCCCCCATTTCCTGTTAGGAAATAAGGTAGTTTGCTAGAGTCCACAGGACCAGTTAGGGGCAGGAGAGGGGGGAAGGAGGGTGTGTGTAGAAGGAAGAGATTAACCTTAGAAGCTCCAGGCCACTAGAACCCTGTCTGGAGACCTTGAGCAAGTTTCCTCCCTTCTGAGGGTAGAGATCTTGATTGTCTAAGTGTGAATAAGAGAGGTCTACCAGTTGGTGATGCTCTTTTTAGACTTCTCACTTGAGTAGGTTTCTAAAATGTGATTCTGGGAATCTACCCAAACGTTTGAGAAGGCCAGTACTCTGTATGCTTAGCAAGCAGAGCCAGCAACATACAAGCCTAAAGAACTTCAACCCCCAAGTCTATTACTGGACAAAATTGCCTGTCTCTTGTGGGAACAGCCCCTCCATGCACCAGTTCCTGGGTAGAGACACTGATTCTGGACGTCTGGAGTGTCTCTTAGAGGTAATGATAGCTCAGGAGGTGATACCAGTGCTGCCAGTGACTGGCTTGAAAATCACCTGTGAGATTCATTGAACAACACCTATTCTAGGTACTTTACAAATACTGACATTTTAGCCTCACATCAACCACAGTGGAAGCAGAACTTTTCTTTATTTTTAATTTTTTTGGGGAGGGAGCTAACATTTTTACTCCTCCATATGTGCACGTTCCACTGACCCCCCCACCCATCCACCACCTGTACATGACTCCATCTTCCTCCCCATGACCTCTCAAGTACAAAATTATTCCTTCTGTATTTGACCTGTGTGTGGTTTTGGTTACCTATATTAAATGGATGAATAAGAATCCAATCTATCTTTCACTGTCTGACATAGGTCACCTACACAATCACTTTGGGGTACATTCATTTTTACCCAGAAGACACTACTCCATCTGTGTAAACAATCATGCAGGATTCCATCAAGGACAGACAATACAATTCCTCTGTGCATTCATCTGTTGAAGGGCATGGAGGCTGCTCCAACTTTACAGTGTGGACAGGGATACTCTGAACATAGGAGCAGATGCCTTTCTGAGGTTTCATATATTTTGTATAAAGACCCAGAGGGGCTATTATATTGCAGGAATTGTAGAAAATCCTGTCATGTTATATACAACATAGCTGATAATAGCCAAAAAAAAGTTACTTCCCTGTTGCTTTAAAATTATAATTTCTAAAAGGACGTGCCAAAGTGTGGTTATGGCCTTCATTAGAATTCATAGTTTTCTTTCAAAAAATAGTAGCAGAGAGGAGAAGAAAAACAAGATTTTTGTAAGGTTACATGATTGAAAAGGCTGTTTCCAGAAGCTCAAGAAACAAGGGGGAAAGTGATATAAAAAGATCTTAGAAGAAATAGAAAGGGTTCAGTCATTTTGGAGGGAAGATGTGAGTTCAGCCACCTGGCCAAAGGTAGCCAGGGCTCATGGCCTTGGCCCCAGCTGGTGAACTCATGGCTTTAGCATGCATAAGCTGAGCATGTACATTAATGGAGTCTAAATAGCTTGGAGGTTTGAACCTTGTGTTGGAGTTTGTCTTATTTAGTTTGAATCAAATGCTTTTGGAGAGGCCATGAGGCCTGAGATGGACCTGCTGTTGGTTCTTGTGTCTTGGAGTCTTTCTACTTCCTGAAGTCAAAAAGGGCACCGCAAGAAGATGAAAAACATCATGCCTTCAACTACACGCTTGGAGAAAGAACACACCAAAAGAGGAAAAGAAGGATGTCTTGCATTTGGAACACCTGCTGCTGAACTCAGATTGACTGGACATGTGGTGAGGTGACCAGACTAAAGGACAGTTTGGACAATGTTAAGGTAACTGGGGTTTTCATATTTATCTTGTAGTACATATTTTGGTAATCACTTTGTTTAGAAATAGTTTGTTCACTGCTCTGGCTTTGAAAGATCTGACTTTTGAAATCACATAGCAAGGTGGCTGCAGATAGTTAAGAATCCACAGTTTGAAGTATTTTGAAAGTTTTTCCTCTGGTTTGGGAGAGCTGGGCGAGTGGCATATATTTGAAAAACAAAGGTAACTGGTCTGTGGAAGTTTAAGAGTTAAAGGGTTTTACCCACTCTATATTATTGCAAGGTAACCTCTGGCTTAGGAAAAGTGGGCAAGAGAATTTTTAGTAAAAAAGCTTGCCACCCCCCTCTCCCAACAAGATTGGCTTTCCCTCTCGTAATTCTCTTGAATTACAGCTATTCATTCTCCCATAACTAGTATTTTCCATGTATTCTTCTGTCTTTATCTCCTCTCAGAGTCCTAAGCATAAAGTCAGAAAAAAGACAACAGATATGTCCTTTTCAGGCCTCAAGCAGCACTGGGTCAAGGTTATCTCTGAACTTAAGGGTTGATGTTCCCCTAGCCTGAAAATCTCTCCCAGAATCTCCAGGAAGCCTCCCCTTGAAGACCAGATTCCATTAACATTCATTAAAATACCAAATTTCAGGGATTGAAAAGCAAACAAAAAAGGGGTTATAGAAGTTCAACTGATCCTATACAGTATCATTATTATCTCCATTTTACAAATAACAAGACTGAGGGAACTTAATCCTTTGCCCCAGGTGCCTATTTAGTGGGAGAGGAGATTCATACTTGAAAACTTGGGCTCCAGAATGGAAGAAAGTAGAGACACACTGCAGTCCTTGGGAAACCCACTCAGATGATTTTTGCCAGCTTGTATTTCATTAGAACACATTTTCCCCTGGATATATCAAAGCCTTTACAACATAAATAAACAGTCATTTGCAAAAAATAAATCTTTGCTCCAAAAACACTGCTGCCTCCATAACACATGTCGTGAAAAGAAGCTGGTACGGTAAAAGGCAAGGTGCATGGCAAAAATGCCTTGATATGAAAGTTGGGAAGAGAGAACATGAGAATATTTCATAAGAATGAAAATGGGCCGGGCACAGTGGCGCATGCCTGTAAGCTTCAGCCTATGAAGTGGCTGGGGCTAGGGATCATGGTTCAAGTACCACTAGGGGCAACACAGCGAGACCTAGTCCCAAAATTAGCTGGGCATGGTGGTGCATGCCTGTAGTCCCAGCTACCTGGGAAGCTGGGGCTGGAATTTGCTTGAGTCTGTGGTACTCCGGGAAATGTGAGCCTGTAGTTCCACAAGCAAAAATAGCAAGACCTAGTCTCAAAGAAAGAAAGAAAGAAAATGGAATTGAACAAAAGGCAATGGAAAGTTTGACTGGATAATTTTCCTTCCAATTATGAGGCCTGGAGCATGAAGACCACTTCCTTTTGATCTGGGTAAATATGAACCCAGAAACTCTCCATCATGTCATAAAGGGCTTCTGGAAGCACCAGGGAGAAAATAGCACCTTGCTGACTATCAGGGCTAGTGACAAATGTTAGACTGATTGCTGTTTTGAGAGATGAATGGGAAGAAGGAGGAAACCAGCTTCTATAAATATCCAGCCTGATTTTGAATCAGGTCTTCTTGTGTCTGCCCTGCTCAACACTACAACACAGTATCTCAGAAGAATGTGCCACAGGACAGGAGAGGGTTTTGAGAGAACCTGTTTCACATGCAAGAAAATATGTAACTTGACACTAATTTCAATTATAGTTATCAAATGTATTTTGGATAAGCAATAATTTATAATTCATAACGATCCTGTCAATAGTTTAGTGTATCACATTCCTTAGACCCTCTAAGACAATCCTAATAGTAAATACTCTGTAACATAAGCCCCCGAAAGTCTGATATTCCATTTTAGCTTCCAAACTGTGTCTTTCAAATTGCTTCCTGTCCCCACTCATAAGTGGCACCATCATCTTTAATTAAAGGATGTGCCCAGTTATTCATCTGGAACATGGCAGCTCTTATAACACCTCACTAGTTAAGGCTGATTGGAATAAACTCCATCTGAATTGGTCAAAAGTAGATCTTTGTGTGGTTTGTGTGAATAAAGTGATGGATAAACAGCAACAGGCACTGAGTTTGCAGCTTGAGGGGCTGGCTGAGGACAGCTGGTCTCTCCCCCACCCGGAGCTTAGGCAGCCTGAAGGATGGCTGGGGCTGCTCCTCTGCATTGTGATGCTGCTGTCATCTGGGGACGCAGTGAGGACCATCAGCCTAAGTGCTAGACAGCTGATTGGTGTTTTACAGATAAAGGTTCCAAATGATTGTGATGCCAGAGTAAGAGCCAGACAAAAGTCACATTGCCTTTTTAAAAAATTTTTGACACAACCATAGCTGCAGATGCAATGATAAGAAATCAGACAGATCCCACGGATCCCTGCCCCATATGATCTAAAGCTAGTGTAATACAAAATTGTTTCTGAAAACCAGACAACAATATCAGATAAACGTTTTTGAGCATATTTACACAATGGAATATTAAATTCAGCCACCAAAAAGGCAAACTGGATGCATTTATGGTAACATGGACGGACCTAGAAGGAATCATGCTAGCAGAAATAAGCCAGAAAGAAAAAGAAATACTGGATGATCTCACCCATATGCTGGCCATAGAGAAAGGAAACAAACACAATGACAAATAAAACTTAAAACTAACAAACTGTCAGCAAAACTGAAGCATAAAGCGAGGGAGGTAAAATCAGGGGAGGGATGGACACAAGAGACTAAGATGATGGTTCATAGGTGAAAAGACTGTGGGAGAACCTTGGGGTATACAATGATGTAAAATATATATACATGTGTGTATATGTGCAATATATATTTGTGTGCAGTCAATTTAAAAAAATAAAATTTTTAAATAAAAAAAAATTTTGTTGAAGCTGACCATTTTGGAACTTTTAAATCTCTTTACTCCTCAGATGCAAACCTTAACTTCTTCAGGTTCTCATACATTTTGCCTTGACCAGTGACCCCACCTTCATCACATGAAGTCAGCACTACTCTATCAAACTGGCACCAGTAAGAAATATATTTCAGAGGCTATGCAAATATTGAATAACAAAAGAGCTTATTTGATCTAATGAGTATCTTTCTACGTTTCATTTTTGAATTTGTATAAATTTGTGTTAATTCTACACACACAAACATACATATAGGTTCACAGCATTGTATACCCTGAGAAACTATTTTATAGTTCTCAAATAACATTTCATATTTGTATAGCTATTGCTCCCATTAGGCATGCCCCTCCTTTCATATTGTACCCCTATAATTCACTCTGCTTCCCCACTCCCCCTTACCCCCTCCGATCACTCCAACTCCTTTCTCGCTACAAGTCATGGGTTGATGCTTGGCCCACTGGTCTCTTCTTCTGGAGCACTGTCCTTTTCCTGGCTGAGGACCTGCACTCCTGGATCACAGCAGGTCAGGAAGCTCAGGTCTCCAGTGGTAACTGAGGCAGGCAGCCAGGCCAAGCATGTCCAGAACCTCTTGTAGGGCAGGTGTGCAGTGTGGTTCTCTGGGCTCTTTATTGTGGAGCTTCCTATCATGGAGGAGATGGTTTCCTCTTCTCCAGAACTGTGTGTCCAGAGTTTGTGCCTCCTCTTCAACACTGGCTGCCTCCTCCATTCCGCTATCACCTGGTGCTGCTTCTGTGCCATATAGTTCTGGGATCTGGCATTGAGAAGTTTATGCTCCATCACTCTCAGTGAGGTAGTTTCCCAGTGGGGACAGACCTCAGCACATAGTTGGTTCAGCCCCTCTCCTTCCTTATGGTTTGCAGTTCTGCCGTGGGGCCGCTGCCAGGTCTCTGTGGCATTCCTCCCCCATGATTGGTACAGGAAGGAGCCTCGCTTATTTTGCACCCATCTCTAGACCAGGGGATTAGTTTCCCAGTCCTGGAGATGCTGTTGGAGCTCTGGGACAGGTCACCACAACAGCTAGTCACACAGTCTTATCTTTTGTGGTTCTGACCACACTCACTCTTTGGGTCCTACCCAGGTGATGAGAATATCTAAGGCTGTTGTTTGCTCCTCTCCTCTGTGTCTGCAGCTGAGAACTGGCTTTTTCATTCCTAGTGCAGGTCTGAGGTAGGTGAAACCAGAGGGGACCTTCCCTCCAGTCCCTGCCCTGACAGCGGTGCCCAGCCTCTCCCCTAGCCCACATGGAGGCAGAAGCCGGCTCTCGCAGCCAGAGACCCCCAAACCACATGACTCTGACCCTGGTGGTATAGGACTCATCCTATTCCCAAGCTCACTGCAGCCTAGGCTATGCTGGGGGTCTATACTGGGAGCCTCCACAAAGTCCCAAGCCTCCTGAAAGTACATCAGCTCTTACCTCCAGCTGGACTATGATAGGGGTCAGGTGTGGAAGCCAGCGCCTACTCATCCCCTCTCCCAGTTCAGAACCTCTGTGAGAGGTTGCCCAATCCCATCCCAACAGAAAAGGGCTAAGATGAGGGCCCCCCAGGCCCAGACCCCTTTGACTGTAAGATCTGGTGTTGCAGGACACACCCTGTCCCCAACATGCTGCCAGCTTAGGCCTGTGCTGTACCCCCAAGGACTTTAAAGCTAGATCTATGTGGAAATTGATGAGCAGAAACTTAATTTTTCTCAAGCAGCTACTTTGTTTTTCATACATTAAAAAGACCAGATGGCTTGGGTTTTAAAATGAGAAATCTGTAGTATTTAAAGACTTCCTCGTTCATAGCTGGTCTCTCCCCTCCCTCTGACAATGTCTGCGACAATTTGCACACACTCCCACTAGCCATGGTAATAGGCAGAGCATTTTCTTTTGACTTTAACTTTGTTCCTACTGACAGGTAGAGATTTACAATCTGAAGTCAAAAAAGCATTTTCTTTCCTGCATCTCATCTTGGGAAACTCCCCATGGAATCCTGAGCTGTTGCCAGCTCTTTGTAAAGTCATCTTCCCTGCACAGCTCCCTCGGGCCTCTGAGTACAACTGTCCAAACTGGAGCATGTTTCTTTTTTTCTTTTTTGAGACTAGGTGTCACTATTTTTGCCTATGGGACCGCAGGCTCACATTGCCCAGGGTACCACAGACTTAAGCAATCCCAGCCTCAGCTTCCCAGGTAGCTGGGATTACAGGCATGCGCCACCATGCTCAGCTGTATTTTTTTGGAAATAGGTCTCATTACGTGCCCCCGGTGGGACTTGAACAGCAATCCTTGGCCCCAACTGTGGCTCCCTAAGTTGCCACTTACAGGCATGCACCACCATGCCTGGCCTGGAGCATGTTTCTAAGTTGTGACATTCTGCTCTCTGCCTGATTAATGCTATGAATCTAACCTTGGCAGGTGGAGGGTGTTTCACTTTAGAAGATCCACCCAATGGGTTCCCCTCCAGAAATGAGACAAGCCAGAACACCCAAAACTGATGACCCCACTAAGCAAAAGGGATTCTTTTCCCAACTGTATAACCATAATATATTCTCTGGAAAAGGACATTTTTTGATACTTTTATTATCATCAGTCTTCATTGGAGAATAATTTTGTAGGTTAATGCCATCCTCAATTCTCTTCATCACTTCCTATTTATACAGGTTTTTGTGTAAAATAGTGAGTCTATGCTATAAAAAAGTATTTAAGTCCATAAGCCATTCTCCTGCAAATTCTGTTGGAGTATCAAAAGTGAAGGATTTTAGAGACACACCATACCCAATAGTAGACTCTCTATTTTGGTACATAGAGCCGAGATGCATGGCTACCAATGCACCACCAGAACTAAATACTGGGGAGCCAGAAGAACCAAAGCAAACAGAGGTGTGGTAGATAATCATATCAGGGTCATTAGCGATGGATGTCCTGGAAACACTCTGAAATGAATATGTCATCAGACTGGACGCCTTCAGCTTCCTTGGCCTGGACACACTTCAGATATTCCTCTTCTCGCTGGCTCAGAGGGAATCACAACACCAGCATCCAAACGCTTCACCTCTCCATCTGGATGGCTAATAATATGGATCATTCAGCTAAGTGGAGGAGATCAAAGGAAAGATATAATCCCAAAGGCACTTGTCTGTTCCCCTTCAGTTTCAGAACAGCAACATCAAGCTGTTCATTATACACCAAAAATGAAGGGTCAATGGAAAAGTACCTATTATCTTCTCTCCAGGGGTCTTCATAATCAAAAGTCACCTTTGCATGTTGACTAATCATGTCGATCCCATTATGAACTCAAATTTCTCCCCGACGATCTCGCTTAACATGGTGTAACAGGTGCAAATATACGACCCAAAGTAAACAAAGCAGGTGGCAGAATCACCTATTCCGTTGTCCCATTCTACGAGGCCAACTGAGTTAGCAAGACGAGCAAGGAGTTTAAGTTGTGTAATTGGAGTTTTGTGGCAGTGTCCCAAAGTCTATTTCATAACATGCAGATAACCAACTTATTTGTTCTGCGATCTCCTCACTTTCCACTTCCCAACTGGTGAACTGCTCCACAAGCCCCTCATCCAAAGGAGTGGGGTTCCTTTTCTCTGACTCAGACTTCTCAACCATGCTGGCTCTAGTGAGCTTTTCTCAAGCTCTACCTCAAAGACCCTGCCCTCCAAGTCACCCACCACCTGTGTGTTCTCTAAGATGGTGTCCCCATTTTCAATGAGTCTCCAGTCCCCACTCTCCAGGAAAGGAAGCAGCCTGTCATCCCTGCACAGGGCCTGCCTAATGGTTTCCTCTTTGACAGCGCAGATGCAGAGTTTGCAGCCCTTTCTGTGAAGACGCTTGGATTTCACGATCCTTCTTAGCTCCTTTCCCACTGCATGAATATAAAACTTGACACACTTGCTGGACACCTTGCTACATCCTGCAAATTCCTGGTTTCCTCTTTTTTTCTTACTTTCACTTTGGACAAATGTAATTTTCAGGCAACAATTTTCAGGGAAACAGCTGAGGGGCATCCCCAGGCTGATGTAGCCTTCGATGCCTTCTGTGCCTTGCACCTGCATCTCTGTGCCTTTCTGGGTCTCGATCTTTTCTTTGACAGCCTGAAGAGAGGTGAGAGCCTCACACAAACAGCCCCCCTCACTATATTTGAGCACATGGACCCTGTAGTCTCCCTTCAGAGTAACACTAACTGTCTTAGTGGGGGATACAGGCTGCTCTGTGGGACTTTGAACTTGGAGTGTAGTTACATCTTTTGGAAATTTTGTGGCATTCATGCTAGCTTAAGGAAGGCTGTAATCATTCTGTGGGTTTTATCAGCCTAAAAATAAATGTTAGATCATTAAAAACTCTCAATGCAATTTTCCTTTTTGTTTTTCCTTTTAGTATGTAATTCATAAAATCTCTATAGGAAATTCAGAACTAATCTCAAAAGGGCAAATAATCAACTTAAATACAGTTTTAATCAAAATTGAAAATAAGATCTGAGATCTAGTCCCACTAGTCAGATCAATTCTTGATACTGTTATACTGGCCCATTTTTCTTGAGAATATAAGGAAGAAAACACTTTTTTCCTAAGTGCATCAAAAACAAGCTTACATGTAAGCTCCACCTTCCAGGCCCGGCTCAGTGAGCCTTGTTAGGCTGGCCCTTGGAGAAGAGGTAGGCCAATGGCGAGTGTGGGGGGCAAGAGTGAGTCCAATGCTACCAGTATCTCAGGGGCTCAAGGGCTGCGGGTCCAAGGATCTCAGGCTGGGGAAGCTGGTCTCTGCCTCCATGTGTTCAGGAAGTGGGGCTGGGCACCACTGTCGGGTGCAGGCTTGGTGGAGGGTACCCTTCTGGTTTACACCAACCTCAATCAGACCTGCCCTAGGATGAAAAATCCAGTCTCTCCAGCTGCAGATATAATGCAGAGGAAGGAAGTAACGATGGCCCTGGATACACTCACCATGTGGGTGGGACAAGCAGCATGTTGGAAACTACTGAGACTGGAAGGTGAAACCAGCGACTGAAGAGACCTGTCACAGATTTATACCTGCATCGTCTCTGACACTGGGGAACCATATTTCAGGCCCAGAGTAATGTGCAACGTGAATGAGGCTCCCTTCTTTACCAATCAATGAGAGAAGAAAGCCATAACGATGTGGCTGTGGCCCCATGGCAGAATTGCTAACACAAGAGAGGAGAGGAGCTGGACCAACCACCTTAGGAAGTCTGTCCCCAGCAGGGAATGCCTCCACCGCCAGTGGTTGGGAGTTGGGCTCCCAAACCAAGATGTTAGAACTATACCGCATAGAACCAGCAACATGTGACAGACACCAGAAAAGATCCTGAAGAAATGCATGATGTATTTGCCCTACAACAAATTCTCGGCCTGACTTGCTCGACCCGACTTTCTGCCTCAGTTACTCCTGGAGATCCAAGCAGCCGGGTCTGTTGTGGTCCAGGAGTGTAAGTCCACACCCAGGAAAAAAGGACATAGTTCCAGAAAACTGAAAGACCGGTGGGCCAAACATGGACCAACAGCTTGCAGCAAGAGGAGTTGGAGTGACTAGAGGGGGAAAGGGGAGGGGATAAGAGGTACAATACAACAATACAAACATGACTAATATTGTATGAAAATTACAAAATAAAAATAATAGTATTTAAAAATTAAAACAAAACAAAACAAGCTTACAAGTTCACCAGCTCTCCAGTGGTGTTATTCCAGGTCTGGTTTAACATTAGCAGCTGTGTAATTTTTCCTTTGCCTAATAATTTGGTCACAATGACACAGTTATTCTTAATATTAAAAATCCTGACTGATCCAACAAAAATCAGGAAAGAAATCAAATTTTCCCCTAGATACAGACTCAAAGTCCTATGAAGTGAACATAACAAATATTGTCTTTTTTTTCTTTGGCTAGAATGACTGAGGGGCAGAAAGATTCCAGTCTGTCTCTTGTGGTTCTGACCATGCTCTGCCTGGGCCCTACCCGTGTGATGAGTGTATCCAGGGCCTTCATTTGTTCTTCTCCTCTCCTGTATGTCTGCAGGTCTGACTGAGGTGAGAGTTAACCAGATGGGACCCAACCCCCCTCTCTGGAACCTTGAACCTGGAGGTTAGTCAGATCTTTTGGACATTTTGAGGGGTTCATGCTTGTTTGAGGAAGGCTGGAATCATTCTGCTGAGTTTCATCAGCCTAAAAATAAATGTCAAATCATTACGAACTCGGAGTGCAACTCTTTTTGTCTTTCCTTTAGTGTGCAATTTACAAAATCTCTAGGAAATCAGACCTAATTGTAAAAGACCAAAGACTATAGTTAAATAAAGTTAAAATCAGAATCAAAAATAACAAGTGAGTTTCTAGTCCCTTTGGTCAAGTAAATTGTTAACACTTTTGTACTGGTATATTTTTCTCAGCATAAAGGAAGAAAATACCCTTTTTCCCTAAGTGCATCAAAAAAAGGTGCTGACAAGTTTGCCAGTTCTCCTGTGGTGTTATTCCAGCCTGGTATATTACCTGCAGCTTTGTTCATGCATGCTGATGAATCATAGCAAGAATGTGTTCATAATCATAAACTTAGCAAGAATCAGTTACCATGTTTTCTTATGTTAAAACATGTTAGACCATCATTAATTAACTAATCATTCAGTCACAAAAATATAGCTATTTTTAAAAATAAAAATCCTGATCCAGCAACAATGAGGCAAAGAACTCATATATTCTCATAGAATCAAACACAAAATCCTATGAAGTGAAAATAGTCTTTTTCCCTTATTGATAGTGACTGGGGGACAGAAAGTTTGCTTAGCAGAACCTTTCCTAAGGTCACAAAATTATCAAAGAATGAAGTAAATATCATAATTCAAATATTTCTTAACTCAGTGTTTCTTCCACCAGCTTATAGCATCTTTTTGATAAATTTGGTGTCTAAAACTCTACTGTTATAGGGCATCATCTTAAAAACCAGTGATAGGGATAGGAATTCAACAAGGAGAATTAATCAAATAAGAGAGATCCAGTAAAAAATTTAAGGACATCTGACTTCTTTGTCTAAAAATTCAGAGTCCGCAATCATCACTCATTCCAGCTATGTGCCAGTGAAATGGGCCCACCTTTAGGGACCCCGCCCTTCTTGGTGATGTCAACAGCCAGGGCTGTCATGAAGAGTCGATGTTACATCATTTGTGACAGTACCTGAGTGAAGCAGTGATCAATTTTCTTTTTCTTGGCACTGAAGGGGATTCTCTGTGAGTGGCGCCTCTTGGAGCTCATGGTAACTAGCAGATGAAGATAGTTCCACTGGAACACTGATTTCTAAAAGGTTACAGAACAGAAGGGCATTTGTAGATGGGGTTAACCCGACAGACAATGTGATTCCCATGGCTCACTTTTGTTGTCCAGAGTGACTTAGGGGTAGACAGCTCATACACTAAGTTGAAGTCATCTCAGCATAAAAACTGGCAGTCACTCTGCTACTTTATAAATATCGTCTCCAGTTCCCAGTGTTCTTGGATCCTGAGCAACGCAGGTATCACTGAATCTTAGGTGGGGAAATCTTAGCTTGGATAAGTTAACCCAGGTCAGGCCAGTGGTCAGGGCAGAGATAGCCTCCAATTGCAGCTATAAACACCACACAGAAGGGGATCTGTGGGAGAATTCAGGAATTCACACAGTGTCCCCCTTTTAAGATGGAGGGAGAGAGGAAGGTGTAATTACAGGGAAATGGATGGGGAAAGAACCACGGAGGTGAGATGCAATTAGAATAAGAGTTTACCTGAGAAAATAGTCAGGAACTATGGCTTTCACTGCCTTGGTTGTATCTGCAGAGGCAGTTCTCCCTCTAAGACTCCTCAGATGACTCTAGAACAGAATGAACAATGGAAATAAATGAGAAACTTCTGGTCATGATAAATAACACTGGAGCTGTCACCTCAGGCCTCTGCTAAGGTCCAGGTGGACTGTCAATGAGTCCTTGTTTTAAACCACCTCATATAGCTTTTCAGACCTAGTTCTCTCCGTGCCAGCCCCACAGCTGGGCAGCACTGGGCCTCCAGCTCCCCCACCCCAGTGCTGCAGGTGCAAAGTCCTGGGCAGGGTCTCTGGCACTCCCCAGGCTCTAACTTCCCACACAGGAAGCAGGCGCTGGAGCGAGGCTGGTTTTTAGGCTGAGGACATCAAAGGCCTCTGAGCTCCGCAGACACAGCCACCAAGCAAAGTGCAAGCTGTGTCAGAAGGGCAAGAAGAGTGGGTGAAATTGCTGTTAAAATGGCCAAGGCCTCTCTGAGCCCCAAAGGAAAATAAGGGGCACTTTTAAAATCTGGCTTTTACCCCAAAGCTCTTCCCACCCACTCTCCAGTTGCTGAGTCACCAAAGCAATTTTAAACGAGATTTATTACCAAGGGAAACCAAGTCACTAAGACCACAAGTGGCCGTTATATCTTATTCTACTCCCTGTTTAGACCAAGAGTCCCAAAAACATAGGTCCAAGATGGTATCTTTTCGTCCTCCTAGCCTGAGGCAGGCCTGTCACAAAGTCCAGTCTCTCCTTAAACATTTCTAAGAAATACTGATGCAAACTCAGCTTATGAAAAATCCCTGACTTCCTTCCAGGTACCAGCTTCCCAGCTTTCTAGCAAGACAAGCTTTATTTTCTCTTCTTTTCAGCACTGCCTCTTGCTCTGGTGCACTTTCTTTTCCAGGCCCATCATTCTGTGACTTCTGGCCACAATGCTGCCCACCCAGACAGCTGCCCCTTTAGGCTTCTCCAGCCAACGTTCTACACGCCCGGCCACACTCTGGCTTCTGGCCACACTCACCAGCCCACCCTCAGAGGTCCTCGGTCTCCCCCAGTTTGCCATCTTCCACGCCTGACTCCACACTAGCTACTCCTCTGCCGGTCACTCTCCCACCTCCTCACCACCTCACCGTTCCAGGGCATCAGGCCACCCAGCCACTATGGCCCCTTTGCCTTTTCACTTTTGATGTTTTCTTTTTCATGGTCTCTTTCTGCACTTTCTGATCCTTCTCACATGGTCTTTCTGTCAGACCCCACCTACCACGGGGATGTGCTAATATCAAATGTGACACTACTAGGGGGCTGCAGCCACCCATCCAGCTGAGTCACCCACTATCTTTCCCCGCTTTTGAGCTAATAAGCTTTTATACCTATAAAAGCTAAAACAACCCTTCTCCTCTCACAAAAACACAAAAACGATGCATGGAAGCAGGCAGAAACATGCAATGACATCAATACTAGCAATAGCAGACTTTAAACAAATGCCCCTTATTCTAACAGGCAGAACATGTTCCATGCAGCATTATTCAGTGCAGTCAGGCAAAGCATGCAAAGACAGTATCAGCACGTCATAGCATTTTTCAAGCAGTCAGGTATCCAACAACTAGTATCTGAGAGGGAAAAAAACCAAGTCATTTAACCTTTTAGGACCCCATTGCCTCCCCAACACTTATTCAGACAGTCATGGCGACATAAATATTTAATCTGCGTTAATTTCCAAACTCTCTCTAAATCTGGTGTTTGGCGGACATGCTGAACTGCTCTTGCAGTTTTATATCAGGCTTTTCACTTTTCTTTTTACCAACCAGTAAATATATTGACTTAAACAAACACCTTTTCATAAATACACATCCAAATTGCATGCAGGGTTTACACACAATCCCCAGTTACAGAAATACTACAAAACTGTCCACCAAGCATGGTGGTAGGCACCTATAATCCCAGTTATTTGGAAGGCGGAGGCTAGGAATCACTTGAGTCTGCGGGTTCGAGACTACCCTGGACAACATAGCAAGACCTAGTCTCTAAAAAAAAAAATTACAAAACTGTCCAGTTTGGTTGCATAATTACCCTTTGCCAAAGCCTCTTTTCCAAGAGTCTTGAAATTCCTTAACCCTTTAAGATGACCAATGCAAGGTGAACTATCCTTGTGCTGGTCTACCATGGGTGGTTTTTCTCTTCATGGTAGGCAACTGATATTGGATGTTAAAAGGGCAAAAGCCTCTCCAGTCTCCAGGCCAATGAAAATTAAGCAGCACTTTAAAAAAATCTGGCTTTTGGCCCCAGGCTCTTCCCACTGGACTCCAGTTGCAAGAGTCATGAAAGCAGTTTTAACAAGATTTATTACCAAGGGAAACCAAAAGTCACTAAGGCCACAAGTGGCTGTTATCTTACCCCACTTCCTGTTTACACCAGGAGACAGGTCCGAAATGGCGCCATTTTGCCCTCCAAACCTGAGGCAGACCTGTCACAAAGTTCAGTTTTTCCTTAAAGTTTCCCAGTAAGCACCAATGTCAACTTAGCATATACAAATCCCTGGATTCCTCCAATTCCAGACATTTTTTCTTTTTAGTGCTTCCTCTAGCTCCAGCCCCACCCACAGTCTTTCCCAGGCCCGCCATTTTGTGGCTTCTGGCCACACTCACCAGGCCGTACTCAGAGGCTCCGAGTCTCACCCAGCCGACCATCTTCCATGTCCGACTCCACACTGGCCCTGCTGGCCACTCTCTCACCATAGTTCCTTACCACCTCACCCTTCAGGGTGTCTGGCCACTGAAGCCGTGGCCTTTTCTCACTTCCGGTCCCCCCTCCTCCCCCCCCCAACCCCCCCT
>PVHY01014582.1:0-38144 GCA_004024945.1 Uropsilus gracilis | reverse complement strand
GAGTTGTGTACTTCAATTTGGTTGTTAGCTTTTTTTTTTTTTTTTTTACTTTTCTTCATAGCTTTTTGTTTATCTTTCCCAAGTCCCATGTTCTCCATTCTTAACCATGCTTTTTTAATAGTCACTTCATAAATTTATGGTGTATCCTTTCTGTGCTTCTTTTTGCAAAAATATGAATATGCCACAGAATTAAAGAAATTATTCTTAAGTTATGTGTTTGGTGAGGTCTAGTGTCCAGAATAAGAAGTTCTTGCATCTCAATAAAAAAAAAAGAAAATAATCTAACTTAAACATGGACAGATTTTAATAGAATAGTTCTAAAGGAAGATAAATACCCAATAAGCACATGATAACTGATCACTAGTCATTAGGGATATGCAGATAGAACCACAAAGAGATACCTCTTCCTACCTCCTGGGATGATGATTGCTATTTTAAAAGAAAATAACTATTGTTGTCAAGAATGGAGAGAAATTGGATTCCTGGTATACTGCTGGAAGGAATGTGTAATGGTGCAAGAGTGCAAGAGCTATGGGATGCAGTGTAACAGTTACTTGAAATGTAGTTTAGCCACATAATGCAATAATATGCAGCCATAGAAAGGAATGAAATATTTGCACATGGTACATCATGGATAAACCTTGAAAGCATTATGAGTTGTAGGGGAGAAAAAGACATTAAGGTTCATATGCATGTTCCCATTTACATGAAGTATGCAAAATAAGGAAATCCATAAAGCAAAAAAAAAAAAAAAAAGATTAGCAGTTACAAGGGGATCAAGAATAAAGGGGAGGGATTGCTGCAAGTTACAGGGTTTTAGTTTGGGGATGATGAAATATCCTGGAATTAGATAGAGGAGATGGCTGCATAGACTCCTAGATATAATAAAAATCACCCATGTTAAAATGGTAGCTTTTGTCATATGTGAATTATGTTTCAGTAAAAATATAAGCACACACTTTCTTGTATATTCATCAGCATTTTGTTTTGTTTTCAGTTAATATCCTGAAAATCAATTCATAGAGATTGCAAAGGTTCTTTTTTTTTCTTTTCTTTTCACTGCTGCTACAGACTTCTTCTATCATAGTTCATCAATTTCCTGTATAGAGATCTTTAAACTATGCTCAGTTTTTTCTGTTATAAGGAATGCCACAGTCAATATTTGTGCTTACATTTGTGTGTCAGTAGAGGTGATTTCACACTCATTCTTGAATGATAGTCTGAATGTGTACAAAGTTCTAGGTGGATAGTTTGCTTTCTTTCAATCCCTTGAAGCTATTATTCCATTTTCTTCTAACCACTTTATTTTTCTGATAAGAAATCTGCTGCCAGTTCAATTATTCTTTGGTGGGTAATCTTTCTCTATAGCTGTTTTTAAGATATCCCCCCTTGTCTTTGCTATCCACAGTTTCACTAGGCAGTTTATTTCTTCCTGTTTAAGAATCATTGTTTCTTAACTCTGAGGAATCAAGTCATTTTCACTTCCAAAAATTCTTAACCTTATTTTTTCTAAATACTGCTTTTCTTTCTCTTTTAGAACTCCTATTTAAACTCCGTATTAGCCTCTTTTTTATAGGTTCTATCTCTTTATCTGTTTTTACTACACTCTGGGAAATTCTCTTGATCTCTTTTCATTTAATTATTTTCACTTTAGCTGTCTTATCTGATCTTTAGTCTCACCTTTGAGTTTTTAATTCCAGTGACATTATTTTTCATTTTATAGAAGTCCTATCTGCTCTTTTTTTCTTAGTATTTTATTATTTCGTTTGACTTTATTTTTGTTTGTTTACTCATTACAGAATTCATTATTTTATAGTTTTTTCCCAAACTACTCAACTGTCTCAAGGGTGTAAAGTTTGTTGTTTATATATTTTTTGTGTGTGGTTTATATTGAAGAACTGGAGACGTATTACTATGCCATTGTTTCAGTAGTTTCATTGCCTTGGGAGTGTTTGAAATTAATTTTTCAGATTAAGGAGTCCTACAAAATACAGGTATTTCTATATCTTTTTGATATTTCTTATTTTCTGACACATACTAGTTATCTTCTTTTTTCTATTAAATTTTGTTCTAAATTCAAATATCTTTCTATATTTCACTTTGAATTGTATGTGCTTGTTCATTCTGCCATGTAGGGATAAATTAGGAATCTTGAAATAAAAAGTTTTATTGTGGTAAAATGTATATAGCATAAAATTTTCCATTTAATCATTTTTAAGTGTATAGCTTAGTGGCATTAGCTATTTTCTCAGTGTTGTGCAACCATCACCAAGATCTATTTCCAAAATGCTTTCATTACACTGGACAGAAACTCTAATTCTCCATTCATTTTTCTTCTAGCACTCCGGTAACCTCTGTCTCTGTGAATGTGCACATTTTAAATGTTTCATGGAAGTAAAATCATTCGACATTTGTCTTTTTGTATCTTTTCACTTAAAATAATGTTTTGAAGGTTCATCCACATTGTAGCATGTATCTGACCTTCATTTCTTTTTATGACTAAATAATAGTTCACTGTTTGATTATACCACAACTTGCTTACCCATACACCTACTGATGTATATTTGGGTTGTTTCTGTATTTTCACTATTATAAAGAGTTCAGCAATGTAAGTGCCTATGTAAGTCTGTACTCAGTTCTTAGGAATCTATACTTAGAGATAAATTTACTATAACGAATGACAATTTTGTGTTTTTTGAATAGATTCTTAGCTTGATAAAATAAATCACAAAAAAAATGTAACACTCAAACAGCAGCAGTCGTGAGTGTCTTATATCAACTTTTCTCTTTGTTTTTGTTTATATTTTTTAGACTTTGTTAGTGTTTTGACATTATGGGATTTGTCCTCCTCAAGTGTAGTCACAATAGTATGCCTACCACCAAAATTCCATAGACCTCCACTACAGTCCATTGTGCATGCTCCCCATTCCATACTCACCCCTTCTCTCCTTTCCTCTCTGGATGTCTCAGATTATAGTCAACTTTAGTTAGCTTTGATGTTTGTCTTTGTCTGACCCTTTGTTTGGTTTCTTTATATTTCACATATAAGTGACACAATTGGTATTTATCTTTCTCCTTCTGATTTATGTTGCTTTGTGTAATTCTTTCCAATTCCATCCATGTTGCTACTAATGCATGAGTTTATCTTTTTGATCACAGAGTGGTTTTCCATTTTTGTAAATGCACTCTGTATCTTCTTGACCCACTCATCTGTTTGGGGCTACTTAGGTAGTAGTATCTTGACTATTGACTATTGAAAATAAGGCTGTAATAAACATAGGGGTGCAGGTCTCCTTTTGAGTTAGTGTTTTGTGTTCTTTAGCTCAATACTGAAGAGTAGAATTGCTGGATCATACGGCAGATCATAGCCTTTTGAGAAACTTCCACACTGCTTTTCTTAGGGGCTGGACCAGTCTGTATTTCCACCAACAGTGTAAAGTGCTTCCTTTCTCTCCACACCCTCACACTTGTTGTTTCTGGTCTTTTTGTTATGAGCCATTTTTACGGGTATTAACTTACCTTTGTTTTACTTAATATAGCAAATATTCAGGGTGCCCCGTTCTTCTTGCATATTGCTCAACTATGAATACCATGTGTCTCCAATGTGATTTTCAGTGATATTGAAATAATTTGAATGAATATGTTTGCATTTTTTACTTATATACATCTGCTACCTCAGGAGAGAGATTTTTGTTTGATTAGGGTTTGGGGAAAATACCGATCAATCTGTACTCATTCCTGCACCAATACATTATCCCTTGTCATCTCTATTAACTTCTCTGACTGCTTAACTTTCCTTTACTCAACAAACATTTACTGAATGTCCACAATTGAGGAACATTCTTTATTTCCATGTGTACTTGAGCAGGGAAGTCACTTTCTGGAAACTAAATGAATGTTTATTTTTTTGTAGTGTTCGATGTAGCAATACAGGAAGGTGTGGATCCTAGTCAGTGAATGAGATACAGAAAGAGAAAAATAATTTAATGTGGTGAGTGCTGTAATAAAGAAATACACAGAATGTTAATGAATGATAGTCATAACCCAGATGATACCTGCTGTAGGTCAACCACACTTTGTACTTTGGGCTGCAAAAATCAGACCTTCATTTAAATTCCAGAAAGTGACTGAACAGGTACACGTGGAAATAGAGAAGGTTGCTCAATCCAGATGAAGATCCCCGTGGTCTAGTTCCCCATAGTTTACCTCATGCCAAAATGGCCTTGGCAGATCCCCTCATATACTGCTGGCCAGATGCCCGTCAAAGTCAGTATAACTCAGGTAGGTGAGTGATTCATGTAGAATGGCCTATTAAGGGTGTGATAGACTTTTCAAGATATTGGGTCCATTTGGCATAGAAATCTGTCAGAACTTACCTCCGTCCTTTAAATACCATAGCAACAAGTTATCTCAAACTTTGATCATGACTAAGCTTATACTGTAATTGTACTCTTCCAAATCATTTTTAATGTATTTCAGATGTCAAAATGAAAATCATACTCTTTTTTTAAGATGACACATCTATTTTACTTCTCTTATATCTAGAGTAGAAAAGGCTCTAGATACAAGAGGACTCCAGGCAGGAAAGATAATTTTTTCTTTATGTTGGAATAAAGAAAAAAACCACACTTATAAGATATGGGTTGAAGTTTCCTACTTCTGTAGGCATTCTACTACCAGCAGAGGTAATATTGAGGTTCTAGGGTTGTCCTACAGCAGGTGAAAGTCAGGGCACATCTGAATGGTCATTCTCCACTTGAGTAGATAGGAGAGGCTGTAGGATGGGAAGGCAGCCCTTTGTTTTTGCCCCTTAGCCCATTTTCCTCTTGATTGCCCTGAAGATATTTATTCCTAGAACTAGCCTTAAAAATAAACAGAAAATTTCTTGGCACAGTCAATAGAAGGGCTCACAAGCAGACTATCTTCAGACATACTGGAGACATGCTGGGCTTCCTTGAACTGATGTTTCTTTCTATTTCTGGCTCTCCTGTCCTCAAGTTTGGTTTTATTCTCAAGAATGCTTTGGGGGAGTGACCAGATGGCCACCAGTAACTCCAGCCTTAACTCCTACCTCAAGCAAGGGTAGATCCCCCTTCTGTTCCAAGGATGATGCTATTGGCCAGTGTGAGAAGTGACTGGCATAGCTGGGGTAAGGAGGGATAGCCTATGCTCACCCCAGGGAGCTCCTTGATCCTCCTATTGTGGCAGTGCTAGGCTCACATAGTCACCCAGAAGCAGTAATCTACCTTTCAGTATTTAGTGAGTTCCTAGCTCTCCCAGAGGAGATGAGTATAGGCAGCATGTGGAGGGCAGAAGTGGTATGGGTGGTACCCACAGTGCCCGGTGCAGCATTTTCCAATACCAAGTGTTTAGATGGAACTGATGTGCTATACCATCTAGGAAAAAACATGTATACACTTTCTGGGGACAAACATTTTAAAATTGACTACAAAGGAGCTTAATGATTAAATAATTCTCTTCATCCATGTGATCTATGACTTTATCTTTTTGTATACTTGCTAAAATTAAAGTCACTATTGCTACATATATCAGCCTCTTTGGACTAAAACTTAAATGCAACAGGATTGAAACACACCCTTGAAAACATATATGAGCAGTAGGAATCATTATGCAGCTACACCCCCAGGGAAGGGAATATTTTATGTGAGAAAAAGTAGAGGCCAAGGGTAAGGTTCATTTAAAATGTAGAAAAATAATAAAAACACTCATGGATTGAAAGGCCATCTGAAAGGACTGTTCACTTGCTGGTGGTGCTGATGTGGTCTCCTATTTTCTCGCAGGAAACATTGCCACAGTGTATGAATGGCTCCCTGCATCGTGCTGCATCAGCAGACAGCTGCATTATTTTTCCATGGAATGTGCAGGGCTCTGTACCTCTCCAGCACATGAGCCACAGTAGCGAGAGAATCTGAACATTTCAAAGAGAGACAAAACAAAACCAGATTATTCTACTGGGCAGCCGCTTTGCTGCAGCACAGTGCTCTGTTCAAAATGGTCTCTTATGAAGCACATTTCAAACACTCTATTTATAAAGGCTCTCTGTGTTGGAGAATTTGCATGGGTAGGCAAAATAGCTGCATCTTGCAGAATATTGACTGAACAGGCTGGAGTCTTCTGCTCAGGGAATTTTTGCTTAATATCCATGAAGGTGCCTGACTTCCTGGACCCTCACAAGTATTAATGTTAACCATTCCACCACATGAGTGTGCCTTCCTGGCCCAGAGCCTCCCTGGACCTCTTTGAAGCAGTGCCTGACTCCCAGTAGGGTTTGGCATGCATGCAGTCAAGGCACACCCACTTGTAAGGACGGGAGTGAAACTCCTCATCTCCCCATCGCCCTCTGTCCAGCCTGTCAGTAGTCCTCACTGTTAGTGTTTGGAACACAGGTCACCTGAATGTCCATTCTTAGGCCCTTCTGGCTGACAAGCTGATTCCTCCTCTCACATCCGTCTTGATCAACTATCCAGAAAAATTGATTATTCAGATCATTAAATCCCCAATTAGTCTGGATAATCGACATCCTATTGTATCCCATAAAAGGGACACTCGCTGTGGGTCGAGAAGACCTCTTCTCCAGTGCCCCATGACTCCTCATTCCTCAAGTTCACTGTGCACGCAGCTTTCTGGCCTCACTCTATCCTCACACCCTGGTTTTTCAAAGGTGCTTTCCACAGATGACCTTGACTCTGTGGGCTCTAAATATTTTGAAGACAAGAATGTCCCAACTGGGGAATTTCTATGTAGCCTCACTGTTTTAACTGGGACAAAGGCTGAAATAATACACACATAGAAACATGGATCTGAATGTGCGTGCCCTCACACGGCCTGTGAGACATTTCCTCTGCCTATGGTCGAGCTAGGTCTCAAACGTAGCTCAAAGCAAGCCAAACATAGGTTTGTCTTGGAGCAAAAGAACTCTGAATTAAGGGGGAAAAAAGTGGCAGCAATGGAAATTTGGTGACCCAAAGTTTTCCAGTTATAGGTGGCCCACACCAGCCAGTTCTTTTATCAGATCATGGTTTTGTCTAGGTTATATTAGGTGTTGGGGGAGGGAGATCACATGATATGAAAATGAGTAAGATGAATAAGGAGCAGGCCCTGTCCTGGAGACGCTCCAGGGGAAATCTCAAATTATCCTCACTGGTATGTCATTTGGTAAGACACAGCATGCAGCTAAATGACCTGAGAGAGCTGGATAAAGAGCTTGAGATAAAGGCATTTGAGATGTACCTGAAAGGATGGATGAAGCCAATTATTTGGAAATGGGGAGAACATTCTAGGCACCAGTCCATGTGAGCAAGGGCTTGGAGGGGCAGGAATGAAGGGTAGGAGCTAAGTCTGGAATATAAGCCAGGTGACAGAGGAACTTGAAAGGAATTGGATGTTTATTCTATGTCCTCCCTGAAGGATTTAAAGTCAGGAAGCTCTGTGCTAACAGCTAATTTAGGAAGATGAAACTAGGTTGCGCGGAAGGAATTGGAGGATCAACTTCTAAATTGTGTGTCTTTGGCCATGGAAGTGAAACTGCTTTATTGCTTCCAGATTTTGCTTTCATGTGCCAATGCCCATATTATGAATCTGGACAAGAGGAAAAGTTCTTAAATTTATTTGGCCACAAAACCTCCTTTTCACAGTCACGGGTGCTCTGTAGCCCCTCCATATTTTTGCATGAGCAAATGAGCATGTGTAACACCAGTGTTCCAGAGCATGGTTTTAGAAACTGCATCTGCTGAGAGGTGGAAGAAGGAAAGACCAGGCAGAAGGTTCTAGTAACTATACAGGGAAGTTGTGATGATTGCCCCAGCTAAGCTTTGGAAGCTAAAGACAGCAAAGCCGGCGGGGACCATCCTCAAACCTCCAGCACTGCCGGCCCCAAAGGCTGCGTGGGGCGTTTGCTGTGAGCTCTCCTGCTCCAGGGCCCTGTCTGTGCTGGCTATCCACTCCCCTGTTCCTCAGGCAAAGAAGAGCACAGGCCTCCAGACATTTCATTGAAGCAAGAAGCAGGGAAACCAAGGATGTAGCAGCTTGAAGGCTGAGAGGAACACTTGCCTTCTTTATTTATACACTGACTTGGAGAAATATTTCAGTCCTTTAACCAGAAATCCTATGACCTTTTCATCACACCACCATTCTTGCACCAGGTAAAGTAGTTTCTGTGTAAGGGCTCAGAGAAACCAAACTTTGCTCTCCCATTTTTCTCTCCTCCAGCTGGGCATGGTGGCACATGCCTATAATCCCAGCTACCTGGGAGGCTGGGGCTAGGGATCATTTGCGTTTCCAGGTTAAAGACAACCCTGGGCAACATAGCAAGATCTAGTCTCTTAAAAAAACAAACAACAACAAAAAAAACCCACCTATTTTTCTCTCCTCCTCAGCCCCATAAAACTAAGAGTCTATGGTCAAGGGGAGCGAATGACAGGAAAGAGGGTGAATATGAAGGGGGAGTTGCCCTCAGAAAGCATTTGGGAGCGTGACTCAAACTAGAAGGGAAGCTCTCAGAGGACCGCATGAAAATGCCCCTCTCCTGACTCGATGATGTTCCCTGGGCACCTTCTTTTTTCTTACCTCTCTTCTGGCCTTTCTCTTTACTGTAGCTCTCCCACTATATGTCTTTATTTTCTCTGGAATGTATCACTGATGTGTTGATGTCCTTTCCCTCTCCTATTAAACTCCCAATTCTCCAAACCTCCTTGAGTAAGTTCACCAGGGCCTTGTCTGTATTTATCTGTGCTTGTCTCTGAGAGTGGTAAAAATAAGAAAACTTGTTTGGGGTAAGACAGATGCTGAGCCCTAGCCATTTCTCTTTGCTTTCCTTCACGTTCCCCCCTTAGTCTTCTGTTCCACTGATAACCGGATACACCATCTTACACTCAGACAGACCAGAGGAAATCAGGAAGCATGGGAGGTGACTGATGGGCTCAGACACACATATGGTGCATGGCTGCTAGGAGAAGAGACAGACTCTGCTGCTATACCACATACCCACATACCTGTCATTGGCAGAGGCTGCTTTTTATAAGCTTCCTGTCTTCATAATGAAGATAGAAGAGGCTGGTCCAGATGTTGAACAAAGTAAGGAGTAGTTCCAAGACTAGAACTATGTGAGCTCAACTCTGCACCCCTAAAGCGAACATGGCAGCTCTTCCTCCTGCTTGGCTAGAGGTCCGTGCAATGCTGGTTCATTTAGGCCTTTGTCATCATTAGGGGTAAGTTGCCTCTGAACCATACATCTACATCCCAATGGTTTGCCTTTTCTACGTTTCCACTCATCCTCCTATACCATTTTGTCTCTTGGTTTCCTGTCAAGTCTTTTAAATGTTTGTAACATTCTGCTGTCTGAGAAAGGGGTGGGGGGAGGGGGCAAAAGCTACAATAAAGATTCAGGGGAAATGAAGAAATGTGTACACTGATATATACATATAGAGAAACTGCACTGAAATCACAGAGAGGTTGTGGTAGAAGTGGGAAAACATAAGATTAACGGCTTAGAGGGTTTTCATGCTCCTGAACTCAAAAATGGTATGTTTGCAATTGCTGCACAAGTACGGCCTAATTGCTGTAGCTATTTTTACAAAGGATGTTTAAACAACCAAGGCAGGAAAGCTGAAAGCTTGCTCTTGCACATGCAGAGTATTCTCTCCCAACACTTATATTTCAAGATGATATTTTGCCTAAAGACAGAATGTTAGGTATCTGTGACAACCATAGTGATATCAGGGCTGAGAGAAGGCTCCAGAGCATTCCAAAGTGGACTATATGGCCCACTGTGTGAGTAAAAGGTAAATAGAATGTGGAAGAAACATCCATGCAATTTGGTTAATTCTACTTGCTTTTTGAGAGTTTCAATTCATAACAATTTGAACTTTTAAAAAGGGATGTTCAGAAGTCTGTAAATGTGAGTATGCTTTGTGGGTCTAAGTGACCAGTAAGAATGAACCCATTTCCATGGGTGTTGATAACATGAGCTCAAATATCAAAACTCAAGTCACATAGCCATCCTTTCATAGAGCTCATAGGCGTATTTCCCTTCAGGAGTCTCACGGTCACTGGCTACTCACCTTTAAGGGCCTGTTGGAAGTTTTGACTTAGCCTCTGGATGTATGAGTGGTCAAGGTATTTTTTTCAAACAGAATCTGCAGATGAACAGTCAAGGGAGTGGCAAAGCCAGGTGGTGACAGTGGGGAAAGGACCCCGAGGGATCAGGAGCATCTTGGCACTGTGTTCTAGCCAAGCACCCTCTGTGGCCAGCTTCAAGTGTTCATGAAAATTGATCAGGTGCCTTCAAGAGCTAAACATTGGGTTACATCTGGACTCATTGGGTCTCACATTCTTTATGTACTTGCTCCCAGAACACTCCCAAAAAATCTTATTTGGCCAGGTACATTTCAGGTTTAACTATTCATTTTATAGATATATAACTACTTTACCTTCCCTTCCCCCTTCATTTTGTAACCTATGATTTGTTATTTCTTTATTCTTTATCACCACCATTAAGTGGGAGGAGAGATGAAACTCTGAGTAGTCTATCCTGTTGCTTTTTAGTGTTCTGGCAGAAAAAGATTATCAGTACTCCTGCTACCCTTGTCCACTGACTACTCACATACTATAAGCAATACAGTTATTTTAAGCAATTCCTAGGTAAGTTTAGCATGCCTAATTAGACTCTGCTAAGATTATTCATACTATCCTGTATTATACACTTTACTTCTGTGTGTGTGCACATGTATTATATTTCTAGGAAAAATAGTGATCAGTAGTTTCTTCACTAAATAATTAGGTATTGGAAAAATTGGGCAATATTCCTCCCAAATTCTATATACTTTATATTAATATTCATCTTACCTCCTACCTGTTAGAAGGGGAAAAGTTATAGGTGATAGATAGATAGATAGATAGATAGATAGATAGATAGATAGATAGATAGATAGATAGATAGATAGATAGATAGATAGATAGATAGATATAGCCTACAGAATACGTGAATTACATTGCATTTTTGGTGCTGGATAGCATTTCATCATTTTGATGACTTCTCTAGACCCCAGAACTCACAACCCTGAGGCAGACCTCTGTCCAAGAGTACAACTGTCATCCCTTAACAAGCTGACTACAGCACAGTCCATTGTTTTCTATCAAGTGAGTTCTGCAGTTGTGTAAAATGCACAAATGCTTAGTCTGGTCCATGGGCCACACATTTACAAAATTATTTTCAGGCTTATATGGACATTAACTTGACAATAAACGAAAGTCACTTGGTAGCATAAGTCTCTGACTTCTGTCTATTGACTCATTTGTCACTACTCATCATGCATTCAGTTAACATTTATTGACCCTCTGTTCTCTCTTGGGAGTTATGTATGACCTAGGGTGACCCCAACATGAAGTGTCTAATTGTGAGGGTTTCTCTCACCAGAGTACGTGGGGAGTATCCAAGTAACCAGGCTACTAGAAGGCACATGACAGAGTTTCCAAGTCAAGGACTCAAGAGCACTTTCTGGAACCAAAGAAACAGCTTCCCTGTGCTGAGAGAGGTGGCAGGGAATGAGCCTTTGAATGGGGTCTGGTGGGCCAGATGGTGGTAATGAGGAAGTAGGGTAGTTAAGAAACCATGATGCACATTTGAGTAAAGCCAATTGGGTCAAACTCCCTAATTAGGCTGAGAGGGACATATATATAACCAGTTGTCAAGTTAAAAGCATAAATCATGACTTTCATCACCAGGACTCTGAAGGAGGGAAATCTAAAACATCCTTGATACAATTTTGACCTCTTACAGACTTGCTTCAAAGTCACTTTTCAGCTTGTGCAAACACCTCTTCTTGCACTAGGGTTTAAGGTCACCATTGGAAGAAGATGCTGATCATACACTCAAGAGAGCAAAACACCAAATGTTATAATTCTAGTTTTAAGGTCCAATACTTTGAAATTTCATAGACCTCATGTATCATTTCTAGTTTTGTTGGAGCCCTTTTCAGGTAAGGATAAAACAACATTACCTTTGATCTCAGATAAGCTGTCCAGATGCTGCCTTCCTGTTCAAAACTCACTGGAAGATCGGGGTCCCAGAAGTGGTTTGGGCCCATGTGTCTCCATGTCCACACTGGCTTCTCTGGGAACACTCAGCGGGTGTCTGCATGGCAACTGAGTCTCTGTAGTCAATGATGCTAGAGAAGCAGTTCCCTGACAACCTTCTGTTTTTAGGCTGGCCTAACTTACCTGCTACTCATTCTTTATGCTTCTTCACGCTCCTCTTCTGATGACTGCATCCATATAACTTGCACCTTTATATTTCACCTTTTTTTTTTAGATGGATCTGCTGGTAGTGTTCTTCTAACCACTGTCATTACAGTACACAATGAAAATACCATTAGTCCATTAACTTTTAACCGTTAACTACCAGTGCTAATGTAATATATATACTAACTAAACATGAATAATTCATGCTATCACTAAATAATTACTATAGCTAACTATATTCTACCTCATATAATCTATCTTTGCTACCTTATCTTCCTCTGAGGTTATACTCTGTCCCTGCTATATGTTATAAACTGAACAATCTGGCATCCCTTACAAATTCTAAGCAGCATACTCCTCTCCCTGGGACATAAGAATGTGTGTCAGTGACAGGAAATAGTTCACCTGCAGAGGCAAGCCCTATGGTGAACTGCTGATTTTGCAGCCTGAGTAGGGGTGCCAGTATTGCCCTTGTCTCTAAGTGGGCTTTTGCCTTTGCTAGCATCATAGAGCCCACCTATTGTTGCAGGTCAAGAATCAAAGAGAAACCATCAGTGATAACAGCATTTGGAGAGGAAAGAGAGGAGGGAGTCAGAGGGACTAGAGTTTTCTCTTTGAACTAGTAAACTGAGTTACTAGTTAATATGATAGTATTGATAATATCAAAGTATTGACCAAAATATCACCATATATTCCATGTGCCATTGAACTTAAATGAAGTTTCAGCTGTAGGACACTGACAGATTCTCATGTCTCAACTGACTGTATGTTGTTGTGCCAGACCCTGCTGACTTGAAGGTATGTCGTTAGTACTAAACAAGATGCAGGCTGCACACACACACATCTCATGGACAGACTGACCTCAGGGAGGTCATATCATGCAAGGAGAAAGCAGCTAGTAGAGACATGGACAGTGTTACTGACCACTACAGCAGGCACAGGAAGCTCTGGGGTCAGAGAAGGGGGAACCTAATTAATCTAGAGGAGGCACCAGTTCTGTGAAAACTTTACAGAAATGAGTTAGCTGAACCTTTCAGGATGAAAAGGATGCACTTGAGAGGACTAGGTGAAAGGGGGACACAAGCAGAGGGAACATGATATAGAGGCAGGACAGTGTCCCAGGAGCACTGTAGCTTTGTTGTGGTTGGGGGCCAATTTGTGTTCACGGAAGTGGTAGAATAGAGGGGTCACAGGGTCACTTGGGTTCACTCAGAGAGCATGCTGTGCATTTCTGTAGCCCGTGGTAATTCATTAAGGATTCTAAACCTAAGACTGTTTTAGGAAGATCGTGCTGGTTACAGTGTATGCACTCATCTGAAGAAAGCCTTTTGCAGTATGTCAAATGCTATATCATAAGGTCTTGACGTAAGAGGTTGAGAGAAGGGAACATACTTCTGAGTTTTGAGGAGGATGTAGATTCAACAGTATTTAATGATGTACTAATTTATTGGGCTAAAGAGAAGAGAGTGTCTTCTGTGACTTTCATGTTTCTAGCTTGAGTTGGTGATAATATGTCAATGTTTCCAGGGGTCAGAACTATCCAGAGAGTGTATTTCAGGAAGAGAGAACTGGGAAAAAAGGCAAGATAATGAATTCTGTTATGATACATTGAGTTCTAGGTGCCAAGATGGAAATTTCCAGAAGGCAAATTGGCATTTAAACTATCAGCCTGGATTAGAGGTGGAGATTTGGGAGTCATCACTCTTGGTGGTTTTTGGTGACCTCAGATAAGAATGCCAAAAGGAAGGGAGAGGGAGAATTGAGAGTGAAAAACAGTGAACAGGATAAATAATAGTAGAAAGCAATGGATGTAAGATTCAGATAGTTGTGGGCCTAAAGAAAGTGCTTGAGGTGGTAGAAGAAGGCTTTTGATAGTAACCTGAGGCCTACTCCATGCAGGTGTCTGGTGCTGCAGCCACAAAAATGAATAAGCACCACCCCTGTCCTCAAGTGAAGGCCAACATATAAACAGACAAATTATGTTTGACTTTCTGATTCTTACAGTTGAGATAAATAAATGTTAGGGGAGCACAGGATTTATACCCTTTCTTTTCACAAGAATAATAGATGCTGTAAGGAAATATGGAAAGTACAAAGAAAGAAGGTATGCTTAACTCACAATTCTATAACCCAAACTCATGACTGTTAACATTAGTATATATTTCATTAGATAAAAAAATAAAAACTTTTAGCAAAATGGGATCATACCCATACTATTTTGTCAATTTTTTATCTGATATTTTATTATCTATAAACTGTTGTTTACCTCCTATATCATTTTAATAGTTTCCCATTTTCTAAATCAACTTATGGTTCATCAATCCAGCTCTCTATCTTTGGACATTTACATTGTTTCCAAATTTCCACCATTATAGACAGAATGGTAAGTAGCCCTTTTGCTGCATTTATGTAAATATCAAAATCAAGTCTATACAGTAAATTCCTAGAAGTGGAACTGGCATGATAAAGACTGCTCTAATCCAACTCCTTTATTACAAGACATCGATACCTATGCAGACTTGCTGACTCTAGTGTAAAAATGAGGAAAGGAACAAAAGGAAAAGAGAAAATCTCCCATGGTCTAAGAACAAGCCACTTCCATGTCTCTTGAGAAACTGAAAATAGAAATCCTTGAATCCAAGTACTTTCCAGTCACTCAAGAGCTTTGTGACTGCTCATCTTTGCTCTTTCTTTCTCCTGACTCCCTCCTTGTCCTCACCACTCTGTTTCCACCAGACCCAATTTCATATCACAACCTCTCAGCTGCAGTGCTGACTAGTCTCTCTCTCTGTCTCTCTATCTCTCTCCCTCTCTCTCTTTTTCTTTCACTCTCTGTTAAATTCTTGAGATTAGCCTGACAGAGCCCTACCAGTCATGAGGCCTGGTTAGCTGACTTGGGCCTTGTGGATTGGGCGGGCTGAGAGTGAGCTCTTAGTCACATGCCGGTGAGAGCTGATTGACAGTCTCTTCTCCAAGTCCATGTTTGTGACATCATCTTCTAGCTTAAAATCTGGTGGGGAGGGGAGGGCTGTACTAGCACCAAGGAAATTGTGGCAAATACTACAGTCAAGATCAATTATTAGGTGTTTATCAAAATATCATTGGGTGTTACATGGACTAAAGCTAACAGATCCATTGAGAAGGAGCTTCCAAATGATTAGCATCTTTAGTTTGGTGATAAAAATTTATTCCTTTAAAATTCCATAGCTGTCATTTCATTCTATTCTAACATTTAATGTTGAGGAGAATAAATATGGAATTTTTTTGGTTCTCATTTTTGGATTTCTTTTGCTGGTACTGTGTTCTACCTCTCTGGACTCCTGTAAGTTTTAGTTATCTATCCATGTAGTTGAAACATGTTACTGGGCTGTGACTAAAGTAGTTTCTCTTTCTCACTAAGCCCTTTTTATTTGAAGATGCACATTTTCTTTGTTCATGTCAAGGAAGTTTTCCACATTGGTAATTTGATTAATGTTTTTCTTTCATTGCTTCTGTTTCCACCTTCTGGAATGCCTCTTGTGCTTATATTTGATGTCTTGATCAATCGACCATTCTGCTTGTCTTATCACCATAGTTCAGTCTATTGTCTCTGAATTTGAGGAAAATCTCTCAAATCCAGCCAAATACACTGATTTGATTTTATGATCATCCAATCTGTTTTTCAGGGCTTCTACTACATTTTTAATTTTAGCAATTGTATACTCATCTAAAAACAGCACTTCCTGATAACAGATTATTTCATTTTTTTATTTACAGGATGCCTTTGACTTCTCTCAATGAATTTTTTATTTTATTCAGATTTTTTGATTCAGCTGAATCAATTTGATACAGAACTTTCCTGGAGTAATCTGTTTCATAAGAGGAGTATTTCTTTATGTTACTTAAATTGATCCCCTTTTTATAGATTTTTTATTATGAATTCATTATTAGGCTTACTTAACTTTTATCTTACCACATTAATGAACTTGTGAACTATAGAAAAGTGACTACAGTTCAACCTAATTAGATGAGGGAGTTTTAATATAGCACTGAAAGAATTCCTTCAGCTATAATTCTAGATGTAACCCAGATGCTCCTTCATCTGTATTTATTGTGCTTAGAAAGTTCTCAAAATGGAGTACCAGTTCCCTAGACTGGTAAGTATCAGAAATACTACCTGCTAGAAATGCCTGTTAGAGCCTGAAACATAGTCCCTCATCCGACAAAAGGACATAGCCCCAGAAAAAGAGACCAAAGGATCAATGAACCCAACATAAACCAAAAAAGAGCAATGAGAGTAGAGACTGAGAGACTGAGTGAATATGAGGGGGTAGGGGGTGAAGGAGGGAAGGCATGCCAGTAACCATTTACTTTATTTATTTATGTAAGAATTTATAAGAATTTAGAAATAAAATTTAAAAATAAAAAAAAGTGCCTGTTAGAAATGCAGATTCTCAGCCCACACCCCACATGCATGGAGTCAGGAACTCTGGTGTGGCATCTAGCAATCTGCCTTAACAGACCCTCCAGGTGTTCTGAAGCCCATCAAGGTTTGGGAATAGCATAGCTATTCATCACTTGGTTTCTGTAAAGTTTAAGCCAAGTGTGTCAGGTCACGATCTGTCTCTCGTGCGAATGCCCTTTCTGGACATTCAGAGATGGATTTAGCCCCACAGACTACTCTAGCTCTAACTCCAACATCCTGACCTTGGCAACATATACTTGACTCGTAGGGGGCTCCTTTGACTTCTCTTTTACACTTGGGACATGTCAGATGACTAAGCTTTTGCCTTGACAAGGCTCATGCACATACAGTCTTGCGAAATAAACACCGTACCACCTATGGGTGGTAGTGGTCCCGATGTATAGTATTAACACTTCTGCTTCCCTATTTTTTTCTTTTTGTACTATTCTATAGGCATTTAGGAAAGTCACCTAGAAGCAGACCTTTTTTTTTAATAGCTTTGTTTTTTTTAATGACAGTGTTTAATGTGACCTGGAGAATCTGACTACAGAGACTTACAGGGTTGAGGTGTTGTATCCATCCAGATGGGAGGTAGGAGGACCTAGTGAAAGGCAGGGAGAAGTCAGACTTCCAAGTACTTTTGAGGAACAGTGAGTCAAGTTTATATTCAGTAGAATGGAAGGAATGTGGGAGCGGACATAGGGAAGGACTGGGGCATTTCCTAGCTTGGCTCCTGGATGTCTTCTTAGAAGAGTTTCAAATTGCCTTTGACTTAGACAGAATGAGGACTCTGCTATGGGAACAGATGATGGAGGGAGCTGTGGTATCAGGATGAGCACACACCGCTAGTAAGACAGAGATAGCATCTCACCTGCATTTGCTACATGTGTGTCTTCACTGTCAGAGAGCAAGCAGGACAAAACATCTGTGTTGCCCATGTTTCCTTCCTAATCTGTCACATTCCAGGTTGTCACTGATGCAGCAGGTTCAGGGCATTTCTCCAGGTTCCCCAAGAGATGACCAAGAAGAAGTCGCACTTTTTTCTAAGCCTCATGGTCTCTTCAGTCTATCAATTCATTTGTAGCTTCCCCCTAAATATCCCTCAGAATTTTGGCATGTTAATTTTCAGGTTTACAAAACAGCACTGAAGATAATAATGAATTTCTTCACCCATTACCCTCCTCCTAGCTGATGTAATTCCTCCCACTCAAAATGTTTGTTTTACTTGTTCCTGTATGTGTGCGTGTGACAGAGGTGAAGGGGCAGCCTTCATAGTAACTAACCCACTTGTCTGGTACTTCAAGTCTTAGCTTCCCTTTCCTAATTATGGTCATGGTAATTTTCACCCAGCTGGCAATGTGGGGACAGCAGCTAGAGTCTCTCAAGTGCTCCACAATCTGCTATGTCCAGCCTCTTAACTTGACCTTGAAAATGTATTTTATCAATTCTCCCTCTTTTTCCATATCCTGTTGAGCTTATAATAAAGTAAAGCAAGACAGCTCAGTCTTTGAAGAACAGGGACTGGTGAAGCAGAGATGTAATGCCCTGGGCCTTCACCACACCTTGTTTAGAGTTAACCTCTCACCCAGGGGCACTATCTATCTGTACACTGAGGCAGGAAGAAATGTCTAGTAGTGTTTGCATTCTAGTATAGTACCTTGGATAACTTGAGGATGTTTTACCCTCTACTAACACAACTGGCACTAAAAAATAAGGAAAGCAGTGAAGAGAAACTGAATGATATTCCTGTTCTCTAACTTTGCTTAGAGGAAAAAGCACATTCAAACTTCCACATAGAAACCACAGCTAGAGATGCACACGCAAATGTTCTGTTGCTCGAGTTATTGGCAAAAGTGATGATAGGCCTATCATTAGCAGTAACTATCACTATCTTTCTCTAGTCACCAAAGTAGATAGTGTGACCCCCCAGCGAGTGCACAGGAGTGAATGCGAGGAGGTTGCATCCTGGCTACAGCACATTCTCCATGGCCTGTCTCCAGGAGGCTCGGAAGGGCTGTCTGATGCCTTGCAAAGTGCAAGAGAGGCTGTGGGCACAGAGATTCCTTCTTCCGTATGGGGACTTAAAAATTGAGGGAATCTTGGAAAAAAGACCTGAATATTGCAGGTGTGTTCTCGAGCCTGCTGAAGACAAGCCAAGCAGCTCTCCCTCGTGTGTGGAAAAAATCTAGTTGCTCTCCTAATGGCTATTCATTGTTCCACCTTCCCACACTGAAAACACGGAACTGTTGTTTTGAGCACCTCTTTGTATTTCCACAAGTAGGGATTTATAATAAGTTGTCTTTTACCCATTTTTATATCCTCAACTAAAGAGGAATAATGACAGTATGATTCTCTGAAACTAACACATGAAGAGTATTAGGAGCCACTTTGGGGGGATCAACCCCTACTGTACAGAGTTGAGGCCACAATACTAACCTTCCAGCCCCTGAATAAACTCTTCTTTAAACGTGTACTGTGGATCACAGATGTGTCACAGCAGAGCACATCTTGACTTTGGTGCTGACCATATCTGCAGGCAGAGCTCCTCCCAAGAGAATCCTCCGCTCCCTCAGCAAGCTCAGAGGTATGATGTGGACTACGGGGGTGTCAGAACAATGAAAAAGACCTAGATCTATAGGTACTTAGTATATTCTGGGCATACAGGAGATACTCAAACGTTAGATTTGCTTCTATCTTCATTGCCCAATTTTCTCTCAGATTAGTTAGAGAGAAATGTCATTAAATTATTTTGATTTCAGGTTCACCCCTGAAAGCACATGCCATTGCAGATGAGCTGGAGCCTCCTAATAGGTAGTAGGCATGGTGGCTAAAGACACAGGCTCTGACATCCTGAGGAATGGGGTGCAGGTCTGCTCAGTCGCTTAGTGACAATGTCACCCAGGTCAAATGACTTTGCTTCTCCATGTACTATCTCCTTTTTGAGGAAAGCAGCTTTTTTACTCAATAAAGAGAGTGGGCAGGAGCTGTATTTCCAGCAGGACGTAGGGGGAACGTACTTCAGTGAAAGTCTTTATTCTTAGTCTGGTCATTCTCAGGGCTTTACCTGAGGATCCTCAGGACACCCACACAGGGTTTCCAATCACAGGGGAATTCCTGATCCTTCCACCAATGGGTTTCCATTGTTCATTCTGCATGTGATGGGCAGGTGGGGGCTGAAAGGCTTTCCTGGCTTCAATTTCATAGTGGATTTTGGAGACTTAGAAATTGCCTGTGAGGTATTGAACCAGGTTTTACTTCACATTCTAGTAAAAGGCCATAAACCTGTTGAGTTTTGAGGATCCTTTAAAAATTTATGGCTTTTCAAAGCAATGCCATGACTTATTAGAATTTTTTGTCAGTAAATGTTGTGTTCTTTAGTTTCTGTCCTGTTTTTCATTAGCTGTTTTGGAGCAATCACTTATGAAACACCTACTAAGAGCCAGATGCTGTGTTGTAAACACCTTACATTTGATATTTAGTCCTCACAACAGTGAAACCTGTTTCTCCCCATAGTACAAGGAAACCTGCAGAGTCAGCTAGCCATGGCCAAGCCAGAGCTCAGAATTCAAGAGTGTTAGACTCCCAGTCCATGAGCTTTCCATGACATCATCACTTAAGAGGGAACAGTGTCTGCCATGGCTGACAACCAGATGCAGCCCTAGCTGCTGCAAAAATATAATTCATCGGTCTCATCTGCTGCTATTTTTGTCTAGCTGCTTTGTCTAGATATACCTGGGGCCACTTGAGAATGCTGTTTGGTAGTAAAACAATATCCTCAAATTTCATAAGTAGATTAAATTTTGAGATGTTTCTTTGCAGGAGTAATATCTTCAGGTAGTGGGATGTAGAGTCATGACTGAGTCAACCTGAGTTAACAAGAGGTTGTTCCTCACCACAGAACTGCAGGAATGACCCTTGAAGATGACACATTTTTGTTTTTCCTTGGTTGCTGGCAGTAGCTGCTGTGAGTCCTGAGCAGAAGAGTATTTAGTGACAAAAAGCCAGGTTAGTGTTGAGAGGCAGGGTCCAGAATTAGGAAATTGATGAATTATCTCTCTATTTGCACCTTCAGAAATAGGTTAATTGTTTCAGTGACTGGTTCTGTCTTGATTAGGAAACATTAATAGCAATTAATGATGTAACTTCAAAAAAGGTATAGGAAAATTAATAGAATTCTTGGCTAACATAAATTATAATCATTATCTACTGTATCCAGAACTATCAGGACTGCCAAGCTAATGATTAAAGTGCAAGTGAATTTTTTTTGGACTGAATTCTCTAGATAATTGAGCAAATCTTTATTTTTTTTTTAGTATAAAGTTCCCTGTAGTGAGCTAATAATATTATTTAGTTTAAAATGCCTCAATTCTACAACTTAATTAAAAACCTTTCAGAAGTTAATTTTATTAATATATGCACATTTTATCTGCATGTGCAAATATTATTTGATTATGGTGATAAAACTTTTTTAATAAAAAAAGGAACTGCTAAAGTATGGCAAAGAACAATTCAGGTCAAGACATATGAAGTTGTAAGATTGTTTTTTTGTAGCTTGAATTCTACCCAGTGATAGAAATGGAACAACTTTTCTTTAGAAACACCAATGATGGAAAATAACAGGAACAAAAGAGATGGTAGAAATAGCAGGGACTGACACTGGATACACCCTCACTCTGTGCCTGGGTTCATAAGTACTGTACACACCATCTTACTTGAGCTTCACATTTACAGCAACCTTTGTGATTGAAAGTGCTTCTTGTCTTTATAAATAAAGAAGCTAAGACTCGTGGTCAGAAAAATTGTCCAAGTTCACTCAACTAGCAAGTGGAAAAGCTAGGGTCCAAACATAGGTGGGGTGACTTGCCACTGTGCTCTCACTCACCTAAACTGCCTCAAGGAGGTAGACTTCTCTTAAGAAAAGAAAATTTGCCTTCCTCAAGCCAGTTCTTGAACTCATCCATAATTCTTTCTTAGTGTCACTAGGAAGACATTAGAAACTATTGTCATCCTCACTTTAACTCTAGTCATACAGGGGCACTCCTCCCAAGAGTCTAGTCTACCCTGAATCATCATCATGGGTTCAGAACAATGCCGTTCACTCCTGGCTAAACTATGCTCTGGCTAAATTATAAATTTGGCTTCTGTTGTTCCACTTATCTATTCTTGAGGTCAAGACTTGCCCCCACATTCTGTCACTCACTACCAAGACTTGATGAACTTGTCCCTATTGATCCTATACATAGACTTCAGGATTTTATGGAGGCTGGTCATTTTGCCCAGCTTTGCTCTGCCAGCTTCAACAGAATTAACTTCTATGTATAAGACACTCACCTCTCCAGCTGCCTTGATTTTTTCTATGTTTTTCTCAAAACTTTTGAGTTGGATCTGCAGATCTAACAAGAAGAATATTTCGGATGTTTCTCCTCCTCCCCCCCCAGAACATTTCTGAGATTAATATCAGGATTCTGTTGAGATTCTTAGCTAAAACAGTGAAAATCTTCTCCTGAATTCCTTTGAACAAAATATCTATTGAAGTGTTACATTTTTTAATGTATTCTTTGAAGGTTGATGGATTTGGAAGAAAGGGTCAGAATGATTAGGGAAACTTTCAGAGGCAGAGAGATTTGATCTGGCCCTTGAAGGATGTGACTAATGCTGGTTGGTGAATGAAGTTATTTGTGGTAGGTGGGGGTAGAATATTTGAATACAGGACAGGCACTGAGAAGCTGGAGCACAGAGCTAGGGCAGTAAGAAGACCAGCATAACTATAGTAGAAGAGCAATGGTAGAGAAAAGCAGAAAGTGGGTTTGAATTATTTGGGTGGGGATAGATTAGAGAGGTTCCTGGAAGCCAAGTGAATCAGTCAGGATGGACAAGGGGCATGCTACAGTAAAGACAACCTGGAGATTCCAGTGACTTTCATCAACAACAACGCTTCTTTTCCAATGTGCAGTAGATCTTGGGGGCAAGAAGAACCTGCTCACTCTAAGATACTCAGACCCAGGTTTTGGAATGTGTCACTGTTCTGTGATGCAGCCATCTTCACAGAGTCTTTATACTTACAGTGCAGGGCTTAGAGGATGGTCTGTGGGATTTTGAACATGTTTGCCTACATGTAACACAGGTCCTTTCCATTCACATTTCATGGGAAAAAGCAGTTTTATGGCTAACCAACACAATCTGTTAGGTTTGGAAGGATCATCCTTCTTGTATAAATAAGGAGAAGAGATCTCCAAGTATTGATGAGCCTTAAAATGTCTCATATCCCAGGTAATGGGTTTAGGCTTAAATTAGCAAGTATTAGGGCAATCATTGGGGTCTATGTATGATGAGCATGTGTTCCAGGAGGATTAACCTGGGTTCAGCATTTAAATGTCTACGCTGACTGCAGATTTTCTCAGCCTTCACCTCACCTTTGGCTTTTAGCTTTACTGCTATGTGTGGTCACACATGGACTACTTTTTGGAATCAGGACAGAATGTTTTTATGTGTTTTCTTTTACCCAATTGACAGATAGGTGTATATAATCAGAATTGAAGATTGAAGTCACTTAGCACAGAATTTCTAAAATTGAGTGATCATACTTATCCCATTGGGGGGTTGTTAGTAGTTAGGTCCTGATTCAGTAGGTCTGAAGTGAGACCCAAGATTCTGCCCTAGCCACTTCCCAAGAGAGGCCTGCCTGCTGGTCCCAGCTCCCCTTTGAGTATCAAAGAGTTGGTTAATACATAACAATGTATTGTATGCTTACCATGTGCTGAAAGCATAATTTTTTTCCTTTTGAATAAATCAGAGCCATGTACCAGAGTATGGCCAGCAGCACAGACTTCATCTGGGAACTGAGTAGATGTCAACTCCACAGAACTTCTGATTTAGAACCTGTGCTTGAATAAGATCCCCTGGTGATTTATATGCACAAGTAGGTTTGAGAAACAGCAACTTAGAAGATATAAGTAAAAAGGTCTTAACATTTGTAACATGGTCTCAGTGTTCTGAAAACTGAAAATACTGATATCAGATTAAGATAGTGAGTAGAGTAGAAATTCATCAGAAAAGATTCTCTGAGGAAAATCAATTTTGTACCAAGATAGGGAAAAGTTTATTTGTAATTGTACTTAAAACTTGTATTTTCCCATATTTTAAAATGTTTCATCTAAAGTCATTACTTTGAAAAACCTACCTGTGAAATAATAGTGATTTCTGCATATTGATTTTTATAATTTTGTCATCTTGTTATTTGTATTTATGTAAGTAGCAGCAGATATGCATTATTTTCCCCTTCCATGCACCAAAAATAATGCATTATACATATTTTTCAACACTTTGCCTTTTTCACTTGACAGTATATCATAAAGACCTTTCCATATCAGTCTAGAGTGCTTTCTCATCATCATTTTCTAGCACTACAAAACATGCAATAAGGCATGTGTAGATATACCACGTTTGCTTTTCAAAATCCCATTAAAAGACTTTTCTACAACAGTAACCAGCACTTACATAGGGAGGTCATATTCCCCCCAGAAGATAATTACTATAAACTATGATAACTTTCTATGCCATTTCTAAAAAATATCTCCTTCATGTAATCACCAAAAGTTCTAACCAGGGTTATTTTATGCTAGTATGTCTTTTTCAAGCAGGGCTTAATTTTCAGAATAAATATAGAGAACATTTGGTAACTGAGAGACTTTGTCAGGACTCATCCAAAAACTTTTTCTTTTGGGAGGGATAATTTTGGATGGAAATTCTTCATCTGTGGTCAGCTGGGGTAAATTCTAAGCTCCTTGGACCCCCTCTACTTCACTGAGTAAGTCTCACCAATCATCCATAGGCTAATCAATCCTATGCTGGTTACTTAGAGTATATCATTCTGCCTCAGACCCTTCTTCTCCCTCTTTTTCTGACTTGTGGGGCATTTTATTATAGACAAGTTCCTGCATTGAATGGAAACTGTCAATTTTTCATAGAAATAGATGGTTTCTGTACTGAAAGCTTTGGGAGAGATTTGGTGGACATGCCTGTTGTTTACCAATTTGTCATAATTGCTTTTGGATTTCCTATAAATTCTCTATAATTCTGTTTTCACGCTACCTCAGGAGTCCTGAGAACCCACACTGCTTTAAAACCACACAAGACTGCTAAGTCTGTGAAATGTGCTTAGTGTACATTTGTTTGAATTGATAGTTTGCACAGTTCAGATTTGCTGAGTAATCATTGACCTTCCACATTTTAAATAGACCCACACTGATCAGCTTCTTTCTTAATGTATTTGAACAATCACATAAATGGGATTAGGACTTTATTTTTTATTCACCTGCCTTCCTGTCTATGTGAATAGACTTCCACCAGGAATATATTCCTTCTCTATAACCCTTGTGATAATCTATTTATAAGTGTGTATCTTAAGCGGGATCTTAGCTGTGTTTTTTTATATACACAGCTTCTGCTTTATATACTCTCCGTCTCTATGTCATCAACCTTAGATATATTGTTGCTGTTGATTTTAGACCAAAATATAAATGAGATTGTGTTGACATTTTAAAAAAACCTTGCCTCATAGCAGATTGAGTACAGAACCAGTTGGTTTAAATAGATAACCTTGGGTCATATCAGCAAATGTCTTGTTCTAGCTGAGTACTCTATTCTTGTGTTGTGGGACTGACTTTATTCATTTAAAGGAAGCCAGGGCAGACAGGAAAAGAAATATTTTCTTCTCTTAAGATCTGCTGATTTGTTTGTACCTCTGTTGTGACACCCAAGGGTAATTCTGATATAGCAACTTCTAACAAAAAGAAGAGATGGGAAAACAGAAAAGGGAATCCCTCTACAGTTATGAGTTCTCATTCCTCACTATCAAAGCATCTCTGTACCCTGGCTCATTCTGCAGTCTTGTTTGCTGTGCTCCTCATCAAGCACAATGACCCATCTAATTCCCAAAGATGCACAGAAGCAGAGTGAATGGGGGAGTGGGAGTGAGAGATCAAGAAAAAAGTCAAGGTTCCCTCTCCTGTCTTACCATATCCTCACATTGGATGTGGCACTGTTCTGAAGCCAAATGTGCTGAGCTTTCTCATTAATTCTTCTTCTCAGGGTTAAGGCTGTCCACTCAGGATGATGAATATCCAAAGAGCTTGACCCAGAGCCTGTTCTGGTGCATTGGGAGTGGGCAGTTCCACATGTTGGTAGAGGCAATACAGCACAGCCAGCCCACCTAGGTATGAGGGGAGGTGAAGTCTCCAACCCACCCTCCAGAGAGAAATGATCTTCAGCCCTAATGTCACAAAATAGAGTGTTACTGTCTTCCTGGAATTATCTAGAATGCATGTGGTTGGTGGACTTGATTTTCTCTCATGTTATTTACTAACTGCTTATTGTTTTGGAACATGTAGTACTTGCAGTTGCTTTTTGCTAGTTAGGATAAAGATTCTGTAAGATTATCAGTCTCAAAAATTTACCTCCTCAAAATGAAATAATAAGAAATTGACTATCTGAAAACAGCAGAGGACGTATTCATCAATAGACCTGTATGAACATTCACTTTTAATATGTAACAAAATCTTTCTATAGTTTTGGGTATAACTGCTTTTCACAAATGTTTTATGCATATGTGTATATGCATATATGTATACACTAAATATGTAGTGTAAATATGTATACATACATGCTCTAAATATGTAAGTGAAGTTTTATTTGTGTTTGGATTTTTAATGTAAGAACCTCAGCTTTATTTAAGATATCAGTCTTACATAAGTAAATGAAAAGAGGGTCATCTGTTGATCACTGGGGTGCTTCTTCTGTAAGTAACTAAATCCTTGAGAAGCCCATTTCTCAAATATTGGCCCCTAAGCACTTTGTGTTTTTCACATGACTGGGGAAGGATTTGAAATATAAAGTTTTCCATGTTAGGTTCTCCTAATCAAGTAAAGTCTTCAAAAAGTAACAGCCCTGGGAACTGTTCATCAACAGTATGACTTCCTAAGCAGGTTTCTTTATAACTAGACTATGAATTTATCCTGAGATTCAGGTGCCATAATTTCTAGTCTATGAGTTGAACAGTAGTAGTATCTGCAGCCAGGGAAAATAATTTCAGTTTATTCTAGTTTCCTAAGGATCTTTGCTGTATTTTAAGGAGGGCACAATTGTGATTTTCAAGATATCATCTGAGCAGACTCTAACCCTATTCCTCTTTCTTGTTTCTTTTTCCTTTCTCTCATGTACTCTCAGCATTTATTAAGGTAATTTTCTGTTTTCACCTGGGAAACAAGGCTGAATTTCTTTGTTCTTTGTTTTATTTATTAAAATCATTTCTCTAATTACAAATCCTGTTCATAAATCACATATTACATAGAGGACATCTGCTCTTCAGCAGGATTTGAACCTGCCAAATAGTGAAAAACATGTCCCAGAAGCAGCACTCTGCTGTGCCACTGAAACTTGTTTGTAAAACTCCTAACTCAGAAAGTGAAGCTCCTATCTTAGGAACAGATGTTGATATCTATTCGGAAAACTGTAAAGTTAGACTCACTCAGTGTGGTGAGTACCTACTGGGCACTTACTGTTTACCAGAACTCTGAAGCTTACAAAGCTTTATTAAGCATCACATGCCTTCAAGGGTTTACAGTGAGTGGGACAGATATGGGCATATGCATATGCCCTTGGCTGAAAGACATCCTGTCCTACTTTCCCCAGAAACAGAATGTAAACTCAAGGGAAATGTGAGTTACAGTAGTTTATTTAGAGGTGATCCAAGGAATAGAGGAGATAGAGAGGAAAAAGTCAAAAATATGGGATACGTTAGTGAGCCCACCACTTTGATGAGCATCTGACTTCGGTTCTGCAAGAGACCTGAGACTGTGTAGAAACCACTTTATAGTTGTTTACCTAAGGTGGACAAAGCTCAAGTATTCATCAACTCCCATACTTTACTAATTGAGAACATCTTTGAGGAACATTAACTTATATTGTCTCTCCACCTCACTATTGTAAGCCAGCAATACCTCTGGTCGGAAAATTAACTTGGGTAGGAACTGGCAGGTTCTTGCAGAAAACCCTGTGATTGTAAGTGAATGGTAAGTAACAGGGACTGTGGGCAGGGTATAGACAATACCCCTATGGAGTCATATTAACACATGTAAAATGTACACTGCATTGTATTATGTATACTATATATACCATATTCAAAATGGATCAAAGACCTTAACGTAAGACTTCAAGTTATACATCTTAGAAGAAAGCATAGAGGGGGAAGCTTCATGGCCTTGGATTTAGCAATCAGTTCTGGGTTAAGACACCAAAACACAGGCAACAAAAGAAAAAAGTTAGATAAATTGGGCTACATGATAATTGTTTGCATATTAAGTTTTGTGTATCAAAGGACATGACTAACAGAGAAAAGGCAACTCACAGAATGGTGGACAATATTTGTAAGTCATGTATCTTATAAGGGAATAATAATCAAAATGTATGCAGAACTACAGCTGGTCAACAAAAACCCAAACAACCTGATATAAAAATTGATTTAAATTGTTAGGGGCAGGAAAAAGAAGAATGAGCATAATGAGCAGTTAGTGTCGAATAGGATTACAGTTGCAATTTGGGAAAATAATGGTAAAATGAAAGCAGATGGGTGTTGGTGATGTACAACAGAAGGGATTCATGCCATGGAATGATATACTTGAAAGTGCTTGAAATGATACATTTCATGTATGTATATCCAAGCACAATTTTCTAAACATATGCTGCAAGTACTAAGAGAGGAGGTCATTTTAGCTGAAGGTCTGGGAGCCTTCAGAGAGTTGGTGACTTGTTCTTTAGTCTTGAGGGGTAGGTGGGATTTCAGGAGGCAGCCTATGGGTGAGGGAAGGGAAAATGAAGAATGATGTCTACAGGTGGCACACTTTGGACAGAGGAGGACAACCAAGATATTACAAAGGATCTTGTTTGGCTGAAGCATAAGGGTGCCAAACCAAGAGGGAGGTACTGTGAAAGAAACCAAGCCTTTTGACCTTCGTTGCCTGGGCCCTGGCCTGGACTGGCATATCTGCAAAGTTGCCCATGGAATGACCCACAGCTTGAGAGCAGGACAGTTCTGTGGGATTCTTTCATGATCACCAGACCTAACTGCTCAGCTTTATTACATTTACTCTCAAGAGTTCTCCCCTAGTACAGGCGTCCACACCATGTCTCCCTACAGATATTTATTGAGCACTTACAATGTGTTAGGCAAACTGTTCTAAGCCCTAGAGGTATGGCCAAAATAAAACAGGTGAAAATGCCTGTGGTTCTGGTCTTGCATTCTTTTTTTTTTTTTTTTTTAAGAGACTAGGTCTCACTATGTTGCCCAGGGTTGTCTTGAACCTGCAGACTCAAGTGATCCCTAGCCTCAGGCTCCTAGGTAGCGGGGATTATAGGCATGTGCACCACCACTCTTGGCTTGGTCTTGCATTCTTATGGGGAGACATTTACTTAAAACAAACAAGCTCAGTATAGGTCATGGGGTTAAAAGCCATGAGAAAGAGTAGAAAAAGAAGGGAGTGACCTTGTCTTGGAAACTTCAAGCTTGAAGAAATAGAAATGATTCATCAGGGTAGCTTGTATCCACAGAATGATGGCTTTATGACCACTAAGAAAAACTCAGATGTGATTTTGATCCCACCCTTCCAGTTATTATGTTTACTTAATTTGAACTGTTAAAGGAACTTTTTGTCATGGAACAACTTCCACTTGAGGTGGGAGAGGACCAGGTCTTCAAAGGCCTCTGCCAAGGGGCCCCACTGTCCTTGCTAATAGCCTTGGATGGTCATCAGTTGCCCTGGTGGGCTTGGGCTCCATGCCCAGATGTTTGGCAAAATTGCTCAAGGGCATTTCTTCTTGAAGGTAATAGTGATCTGTTATTTTGTCTAATTGCATTCTCAATCATTGCAGAATGCCATTCAGAAAATTGACCTCATTTCATGTATAAAAAAAAAAAAAAAAAAAAAAAGCCTCTGGCCCCTTCATCTGTCCTCTGTTTAGTCCCCATCTTTTACTGGTATCAGGTTTCTACCATTAAATGAAATACTATTATGCAGTTATATGTTTAAATAAAAAGCAGGTTATTGGCTATTGGCTCTTGAATCAGATATTCAGGTCATGCCTGTGTACAGTCATGCGGTCTTTACATCCTCACTCATGTTTTATGGCTGATAAATTTATGCTCATCCCCCAAATAAATAAATAAACAAACAAACAAATAAATAAGCCTGCTATAGAGTTGCCTTTTATCACCTTCATTTTTCTCTGCCCAGTAAAAAGCTGATGAAAATACATTCTTTGTTACACTCCATTCATTTCCAAATGTGCAGGTTTTCAAATATGTTATAAATGAGAAGAAAAGAAACTGCTGGATTATTTGTCAAACTGTCATATTATTTTATTTATCGTCTCTTGTCAGGAGAAAAGTCCAGAAGTGTATTGAGATAAAAATGGAAGAACATGTAAAGATAAAATTGTAAATGGGATATACCACTGTAGTTCCTCCCATTTTTCTCTCCCGCCTCTGTGTTGGACAGTAAACAAGAACAATCGAGTGAGCTGGTGCTCACGCTCCTCCAGGGAGCAGCCCACTCTTCTGTCAGGCGTTCATCCACGCAGCTGAACCCCTGCCCCTCACACCTCCCTTTACCCTGCCCAATGCTCTGAAATGCCCTGACACCTCGAGAACCATGACTATGATTGGGTTCAGGCTGATCAATATATAGGTCATGGTGTTGAAAAGAGGAGGGTTCTATTAGCTATTTCTACATACAGCGAATTATGAACCCAGGAATTTATAACCCACTTCCCCTATTCAGGACCTGGGTTAGTCGAAATTAAAACGTGGAAAAGGTAGGAGGAATTTTCTGTTTAGTGAATGAGATTTTTCCTCGCAGAAGGAAAAATTGTGCTGTTTATTTCACTTTCCACAGTAAAATGCATCTGAAAATGGCCCACATTCCGCCTGGAGACACTCCATCCCAGAGTCCTGGGGAATGGCTTGGGTCTGCCTGCTGCCTTTGTAGCTTTCACCACAGCACATTTAACAGAAAAGATCATAATCATGTATACAGATTCTCAGAGATAGATTTAGGTGTAGCTCTTACTTTCTTAAAGAATGTGTGTCATGGGGAGTTCAGTCTTTCAGGACTTGAGCTGTCAACACTCCTGCTCCCCACAGTGGCAAGAGATCAGACACACCTGTTGAGATGCTTTTGAAAGCAGGAAAGCACTTAATCCCTTTGCCAGGTAGTTTTAATAATGCAGGGGATGACGATAGACTCCAAGCTGTTGCAAAAGCAATTGGCAAGCTGAAACTTACCCGATTTCTTTTTAAGGAAAGTATCTTGGATCTGTTTTTACCCATTCCCCAAAAGAACACCAGTGTCCCCCGCTCCGCACGCAAGGAGATCAAAAATAATCAAAAGTTGACCAGCTATGTTGTGCGTTTTATTGTCAGAATACTACTTGAGGATGGCTAGAGCTCACTGGTGTGCAGAAGCTAAGCTACAGCACTGAACGGAAGCCATTCACATCCTCTAGCCTTTTAAATATATTTTGTGGTACAGCAGGACACTTAGTAAAGGTCAGGGTTTTACTTAAATGTAGTTCTGCATTCCACAGCAATTGGTCTGCACGATAAACTCAGAGACTCATCTTCAAAAAATGAACAGATGTAGGCTTGATTCTGTGTATGGAAATTCTGCGCATTTGGGAAAATGCAATAGCACTCTCTCTCTCTCCTTAGCATCATGACCTCTGTCTTACCTTCCTCCTCCTCTGACCACCCTTTCAGCATCCTCTGCTCTTCAAGAGTTCATGTTACTTGGCATTCGGTCCAGGGTCTTCTGTTCCTGTTCTTTGTGCTCAGGGAATGGTCTCATTGGCTCCTAGCATGGCCGTTCAGTGCTCCTGAGTCTGGCCACCTAGAGACCCCACAGACCCCTCAGGTCAAACATGGACTTCTCCACAACTACTTCCTTTGCTTTCTCCTCCCTCCTCACTCACCAGCATCATCACTCCCAGGCCTGCTTTTCCAAGTCCTCTCCCCTGATGATTTGTCCTGTCATCCACCAAACCATTTAAGCAAAAAATCTGGAGCCTTCCTAACCCCAACCCTAGATTCCTCTGTCTGCTCACCCTCCTTTTGCCCCCAACTGTCTGACTCCTTCTTGATCACAGCTGTTCTCCTTCAAGTCTTTTACTGACTCTCCATCCCTTACTGCATAAAATCCACATTCCATAGATGGTCCCACCTACCTCTGCATCCTCATCTGTGGTCATAAAGAGCTCAGTTTCCCCTCAACCATCAGTAACCACTTGTCATTTTCCAAGTGATCCAGACCAATACTTAAGTTTTTGTCTGTTCCTGAAGTTTCCTTCCTTTCACTATGTGCCTGGTAAATTCCTTCAGGAATCTGGCATAAGACTTTTCTACTGGAAGACAATCTCATTACCATGCACACTACCATGTCCTGCCACTGCCCTCCCTCCACCTGTCCTGCATCCACAATCTGTATTCACTCTGTCATTCAAATGTCTTCTTCTAGCAAACCTGAGCCAACTGAAGATGCTGACATCCTGCAGTTAAACTGTAGCATAGCGCACTGAGAAAAAGAGCCGGTGTTCTTGTTGTTAGTGTCCTATGGTGATAATGATCTGATAACAATAACCAGCCAGGAAACATTTGAACAGACTTCATTCTTCATTTACCAAGTACCCCCAGCAGGGTTCTTGTAGCTCCTTCACTTCGCTTCTTGTACAAAGGTGAACAACACATCCATCCCTCCATGGGTTGTGAATACCTACCCACAAATCACTGCACTAGGGTGAGATGAAAGATACGTGGCTGGGGAGCCAGGGCATCTGCAGTGCTGGCCTGGGAGGGATCCCTTCTTCTCTGTCCAAATAGCCACTTGCCTAAATTTTAAAGCATTTTTGTTACTGTTATGTCATCTGGTCAACAGATGGATATTGGAGAAAGATGGGGGGAAGCCAAGTAACATATTGCTCAACACTAAGAGATTAAGAGATTCCATAAGCCTTTTACTCCTTACTTATCGCCAAACTTTTTTTTTTTAAATCTTCTGTTCCTACACATTTTAGACCCATTGTTTTTGAAGCAAGAAGATTTTGAGGCTTCAAATGGTCCTGTGGACTCCATTACCTGCTGACTTTTTGATGGGATTCTGTTTTTACAAAAACAAAAAGGCACATTAAGAATTAAAGAGTTGGAGAGTCTTTTTAATCTCAGAATTCATGGCAGTTTTCATATGGCAGCCTTTCCCACAGCGAAGTGACCTCTTGCTGAATCCTCTGCCTTTGTGTGAAAAGCACCCCAGTTCACTCACTTTGCACATGTCATCGTGAAAGTCGTGCATGAGTTTCACATCTTAGGGAAAATGTAACTCAATATCTGCTGGTGGAGGATAGCTTTTGACCTCATGCTATTCTGGAATGACACAGGGGAAAACCTGATGCTGTGTAGGGAAGGGAGTGCACAACCTTATACCTGTTTGAGCCAAGATGCCCTGAGGTATGTTTACCAGGACCACACAAATGTTAGTCACGACCAAGATAGTGACTTCAAAAGCAAAAACCAAAGTGCGGGATCTGCTTTCTCAGACATTTTGGAAAATTCCATTTCTTAAGGGCATAGGCTCTCGACTCTTAATTCTTAATGAGATATTGAGATCTTATGATCTCTGTGGTGAGGAGGTGTGGGGAAGTGTGTGTGCTCGGAGCACCAAGTGTAGGCACTCACCCCTAAGCTGTGGATGGAGTCCTGGGCTTGTCTCTGGATCAACATTGTTCTCTGTCACACACTCAGTGAGAAGAGCCCTACCACACTAACCTCAACACCTTTAGGGCATCTATGAGAGGGACACCCCTGGCAGAGAGATGGATGAAACTCTAGGACTGGACAAGAAGCAAGGACTTTATTCCCTGCTTTACAAAATCTTAATAATAGCAAGTTCATGTGTATTTTCTTATTTTATTTTATTATTTTTTCATATGTCACATCAATTTAATCTCTATTTAATTTCCCGGGGTCACCCACCGCTTCCCCTTCCTGACCATTCCAGCTGGTCCCCACCCTCCCACTGTGTATTTTCATTTGGTTGTCCATATATTAGTGAAACCATTTGGTTTCTGCCTTTTTCTTTCTGACTCGTTTCTGCTAGTATGATTTCTTCTAGGTACATCCAAGTTTCAATAAATTCATCAAATTTGTCATTTTTAATTAATGAGTAATATTCCATTGTGTATATATACCACATTTTCTTCAACCATTCATCTGTTTTGGGACATTTGGGTTGTTCCCATGTCCTTGCAATTATAAACAGTGCTGCAATGAACATCCGAGCATAGGTGTCCTTTTGTACCCACATTGAGTCTGCTTTGGGTAGATTCCCAGAAGAGCGATTGCTGGGTCAAATGGTAATTCCATTTTCATTAGTTTGAGCTTCCTCCACACTGCTTTCCATAGTGGCTGGACCAGTTTACATTCCCACCAGCAGTGTAAGAGTGTTCCTTTCTCTCCACATCCACGCCAGCACTTGTTGCTGACCATTTTTTTTTTTTTTTGATGTGGGCCATTCTTACTGGTGTAATGTGGTATCTCATTGTGGTTTTGATTTGCATTTCTCTGATTGCCAGTGACGTTGAGCAGTTTTTCATGTGCCTGTTAGTCATTTGTATTTCCTCTTTGGAGAAGTGTCTTTTTAGTTCTGCTCCCCATTTTTTGATTGGGCTTCTTGTTTTGCTTTTGTTTAGTTCTGTGAGTTCCTTGTGGATCTGCGTTATTAAACCCTTATCACTCTTGTGGAGGGCAAAAATTTTTCCCATTTGGCTGGGCTTCTTTTAGTTTTTTCTGTTGTCTTTTTTTGCTGTACAGAAGCTTTTTAGTTTGATGTAGTCCCAGCTGTTTATGTTTTCCTTCAGTTTTTTGCCATCTGTAGATGTTTCCAAAAAGGGATTTCTGAATTGTACTTCATGGAGGGTTTTGCCCAGGTGTTCTTCTATGTATGTTATGGTTTCAGGTCTTACATATAAGTCCTTTATCCATTTTGAGTTGGTTTTTGTACATGATGTGAGGATGTTGTCTTGGTCCATTTTTTTTGCAGGTGTTACTCCAATTTTCCCAACATAATTTATTGAGTAGGCTATCTTTGCTTCAATGTAAGTTTTTCCTCCCTTTGTCAAAGATTAGTTGACTATATATATATATATGTGGTTTTATTTCCGGGCTCTCAATTCTGTTCCACTGGTCTGTTGTCTGTTGTTATACCAGTACCAGGCTGTTTTAATTATTATGGCTTTGTAGTATAACTTCAAGTCTGGAATCATTTGGCCGCCATTCTCTTTTTTTGGCCAGGAGATTTTTGATATTTGAGGTCTTTTGTTATTCCATATGAATTTCTGTAATTTTTGTTCCATCTCTTTAAAGAATGTCATTGGAATTTTTATAGGGATTGCATTGAATCTGTAGATTGCTTTTGGTAGAATGGCCATCTTGATGATGTTAATTCCTTCAATCCATGAGCAAGGAATGTCTTTCCATTTCCTTATGTCTTCTTCTATCTCTTTTAGCAGTGTTTTAAAGTTTTCTTTGTATAGTTCTTTCACATGCTTTGTTAGGTTTATTCCCAGGTATTTGTTTTTGGTGCTATGGTAAATGGGATGGCTTTTTTAATTTCTTCTTCTGTTTGACCTTTTGCATATAGAAAGGCTATTGACTTCTCTGTGTTTATTTTGTAAACAGCTACCTTACTGAGTTCAGTTCTATTGTTTTGAGAAGTTTTTCTGTAGATTTTTTGGGGTTCTCTACATAAAGAATCATATCATCTGTAGATAATGATAGCTTCAATTCTTCTTTCCCTATTTGTACTCCGTTTATGTCTTTCTCTTGTCTTATTGCCCTTGCTAGAACTTCCAATACAATGTTGAAAAGTAGTGGAGAGAGCAGGCATCCTTGCCTGGTTCCAGATCTGAATTGGAATAATTTTAGTTTTTCTCCATTTAAGATGATGTTTGCTGTAGGTTTGTCATAGATGGCTTTTATTATGTTGAGGTATGTTCCTTCGATCCCCAATTTTAAGGGCCTTTATCATGAATGGGTGCTGGACTTTGTCAAATGATTTCTCTGCATTGATTGATATTATCATGTGATTTTTGGTTTCTTTTTTCTTGTTGATGTGGTGGATTATGTTAATTGATTTCCAGATGTTGAACCATCCTTGTGTCCCTGGGATAAATCCAACTTGGTCGTGGTGAATAATGCTTTTTATGCATCGTTGTATTTGATTTGCTAGGACTTTGTTTAGAATTTTTGCATCCGTGTTCATTAGGGAAATTGGTCTGTAGTTTTCTTTCTTGGTGCTGTCCTTATTTGGTTTTGGTATGAGAGTGATGATTGCTTCATAGAATGTGTTTGGGAGTTTTCTCTCTTTCTCGATTTTTTGGAATAGTTTTAGTAATATAGGTGTTATTTCCTCTTTGAATGTCATGTAGAATTCATTTGTAAATCCATCTGGTCCTGGGCTCTTGTTTTTAGGGAGAGTTTTGATGACTGCTTCAATTTTGCTGCTTGTGATTGGATTATTTAGATTCTCTGTTTCTTCTTTGCTCAATTTTGGGTAGTTTTATTTCTCCAGGAATCTGTCCATCTCATCCAGGTTGTTGTATTTGTTTTCATATAGATGTTCATAGTAGTCTCTGATTATCCTTTGGATTTCTTTAGTTTCTGTTATAATTTCTCCTCTTTTATTTGTGATTCTGTTTATTTGAGTGTTTTTTCTTTATGAGCTTTGCCAGGGGGTTGTCAATTTTATTTATTTTTTTTGAAGAACCAGCCCTTAGATTTGTTGATCTTTTGGATAGTTTTTTTGGTTTCTAGGTTATTTATTTCTTCTTTTATCTTTATTATTTCTTGTCTTCTGCTGGGTTTTAGGTTTTCCTGTTGTTCTTTTTCTAACTTTTTGAGCTAGGATATGAGGCTTTTTCTTTGGATGGTTTCTTGGTTTTTGATGTGGGCCTGTATTGCTATGAACCTTCCCCTTAAATATGCTTTTGCTGAGTTCCAGACATTTTGGAATATTGTGTCTTCCTTATCATTTGTTTCAAAGTAGGCTTTAATTTTTTCTTTAATTTCTTCAATTACCCATTCTTCATTTAGTAACATTTTGTTTAGTCTCCATGTATTGGGCTTTCTTCTTGCTTTCACTTCGTTGTTGATTTCTAGTTTGAGACCTTTATGATCCAAGAAAAAGGTTGGTATAATTTTAATTTTGTGTATTTGTTCAAGTTTTCTTTGTCTCCTAATATGTGGTCAATTTTAGAGAAGGATCCATGTGCATTTGAAAAGATGGGGTATTCCCTTCTTTGAGGGTGCAGTGTCCTGTAGATATCTATTAGGTCCATTTGGTCTAGGTCCTCCTTTAAAGCTTTTGTGTCCTTGTTTAGTTTGTGTTTTGTTGATCTGTCTTTTGAGTGGGGTATTAAAGTCTCCTACAACGAATGTGTTTTCACCAATATTTGTTTTCAGTTCTGCAAGTATCTGTCTTATGAATCTTGGTGCTCCCTCATTTGGTGAATATATGTTGATAATTGTTATGTCCTTTTGGTGGTTTGACCCGTGTACCATTAGATAGTGTCCATCTTTTTCCTTTGTCACTTTTTTATTCTGAAATCTGCTTTATTCACTATGAGAATGGCTACCCCTGCCCTTTTGGGGGGACTGTTCGCTTGTAGAATAGTTCTCCATCCTTTCACCTTCAGTCTATGGTTGTCTTTAGGGATTAGGTGTGTTTCCTGGAGACAACAAAATGTTGGGTTCTGTCTTTTGATCAAGTCTGCAGCTCTATGTCTTTTGATTGATGAGTTTAGACCATTGACATTTAGAGTCATTATTGATGTGTGAGGTTCTAGTGTTGATTTTCTAGAGGTCATTTTGTGGTTCTGCTTTTGTTTCTTGTTATGTTTATTCAATTTATTCATCTGTGGGTTTTGGTCTTGTGGTTTCTTCAAATATTTCTTGGAGTGGTGGTTTGGTGGTAGCAAATTTTTGGAGACTTTGTTTGTCTGAGAAGATTCTAATTTTCCCTTCATAAAGGAAGGACAGGGGCCGGGCACGGTGGCTCGTGCATGTAAGCTTCAGCCTATGAAGCAGCTGGGGCTAGGGATCACGGTTCAAGTCCAACCTGGAGCCGTAGCAAGACCTAGTTCCAAAAAAATAACTGGGCATGGTGACGTGCACCTGTAATCCCAGCTACCTGGGAAGCTGAGGTTGGGGATTGCTTGAGTCTGTGGTACCCCGGGCAACGAGAGCCTGCGGTTCCACAAGCAAAAATAGTGAAACCTAGTCTCAAATAAATAGATTGGATGGATGGATGGATGGATGGATGGATGGATGGATGGATGGATGGAT
>PVHY01014581.1:0-38149 GCA_004024945.1 Uropsilus gracilis | reverse complement strand
AGATAGATAACTAGGCAAAAATTATCTGGAGTGGATGGAGGTGGGGAGGGGCAAGAGCAAGGACAGAGAGGATGAAGGGAGGCAGAAGCAGTGCACACCAGGAAGAGAAAGAGAGGAGAAGGAGATGCCCCTCTGTCCAGGCCAGATCAAGCCTGGGGTCAGAGCCTGGGAAGGGGAGGCTGCATGCGTACTGTCCTCTAATCCATCTGTCTGTTCACAGGAGCTAGTCTGCATTCTGCCACTCCATCAGGCTGGCAGGCCTTTCTCCCTCTTGCCTCCTGCCCGCTTGGCTCCTTAAGTGTGTCTGGGGGAGGCGGGCAGTGGAGAAAACAGCTCCAGGAATAAACAACCCTCTTGCTCAGCCTCCTGCAACCAGGGCACTCAGGACACCAGGCTGAAGCTGAAAGTCACACCCAGCTTGCTTCCTGATGATTTCCGCGAGCCCGGAGGAGGCTGGGAGTCATGTGAACAACCATGGTGTCGAGGAATGCTCTCTGCACAGAAGGCCCTGGGCTGGCCTCTTCCTAGATATCATCTCGGTGTGTCCTCACGACACCTCTGAGCTGTGGACTGTTGCTCACCCCCTTTCAACATCCGAGGCCCGGAGAAGTTTGGGAGCTGCCCAAAGTTGCACAGCTGGGATGTGAACCTCTGCTTTTAACTTGTTTCCTTGTGATCCCTGAAGAGGAATGGGAGCATCCTACAGGAGCTCCCCACTTACTAAAGTCCTTTAAGAAAAAATCCCCAGTGGTGGCCACCTCACCCCCTTTATGCTCTCTGGGTTGATATGACCCTCACAGGCACCTCTTCACTGAATGCCTATCATGGACAAGCACCTCTCACACAGGCAACATGTCAAACTGACCCCTGGTCACCCAACCCCAGACTGCTTCTGTCAGTCCTGGTCAGTCACAGGAACAGGAAGTAGCTGAAGAGAGTAAGGAGACCATGTTCAGAGCTGGAGCCTTCTCTGCTTAAGGAGAAGCCTACCACCCTCCTCTGTGCCTCTCTGGCCAGGGAGCCCCGTGGCACAGAGCATGCTCAAACAGGGGGGCCTGCGAAGCCGAGATGAGATAAGAAAGTGGCACCTGGGAGTGGCCCCCCTGGCTGTTCAAGCTACAAGGCCAGGCCTGGGGGGGGGTGGTGGTGAAATGAGTACACTGGGTCACTGTACCCCAGTCCTATAGACAACACTGGAGTCCTTCCCCAGAGGGTGCCCCTTGCTTGATCTCACCCAGAGAGGCAGCAACTGAGAGCCAGCGACCTTCCCATGGGGGTATCCACGAGCTCTGTCCTGGCGCCTCTCTGAGCACAGTTGACAAGGACTCTGAGCACAACCGCTCTGTGACCTGGGGTGGCCCACACAGTTACCTTCTCCCCTCCCTACACGAAGCATCTACAGACAAGTTCAGATGACTTTCAGCCACAGGCCCAGACCTGCCCTCCCGACACAGCCAGCATGGATAAGGACTCCCCGTGCTCCAAGGCCTGACCTGATGCTTTCTCAAGCTCCACCTTGTATGACTTTCCACAGTAATAACTACAAGAAAAATCTCCTAATACCCATTTGACGGATGAGGAGACTGAGGCTGAGGGAGATGGCTTGGTCAAGACCACACCACAGTGGGCAGCAAATTCCAGCTTCAAGTTTTTCATGTTCTTCCCATGAGCCTTGCAAATAGCCCACAGGGTATGACCAGCACAGCTGACACTGACAGCATCCAGGTGACACCTCAGATGCCACTGCGCAAACTAGAGTCCTGAAAGGATCTGGCAAAAGCCCCATAAGGAAAGTCCCATAACTGGGAAGTGCCGCCACCACAGCCCAAGTCTATTAGCTGACTTGGCTTCCTGGGAAGGTTCCGAAATGCTCCTAATTCTCCCAATAATAAGACAGATGCTTGTTGACCCTATAGTGGTTTAGCACACAGCAGAGCTGCCCAAGTGATGGCTGAATCCATGAGGCTGAGAAGCAGAGAGCATGCAGCACTCCAGAATGGAGGCTCAGGTCGCATTTCAGAACTGTTCTCACTCAGAGTATGACCTTGGGCAAGTCACTTAACCATCTCAGACTTCCATTTCCTCATCTGTCAAATGAAGGAGTTGAATTACATGATCTCCCAGGTTCCCTCGAAGGCTGAGCCATCTAGGGTCCTGTAATTCGTGATTCAATTAAGGTTTACCCGGCTGTCTATCAGCACATTTAATGACTCTTCAGAGCTGACTAACTCAGGCAAAAAAGATCATAAATGTAACTTCATTGAACTAGGAAAAGACGAGAAGAAACTATCAAATAGCATCTTAGCACAGAGGCTACTTACCAGCATACACTGAGTCACCGCCTTTGTGTGGGGAATGAGGGGAAATGAAATTGAATTCTCTGGCGCTCACATGGGCTTCACTTCCCAGAGCCTTGGAGGGGACTGGCTGTAACCAGAGGCCAGAAGGGACTCTGGGGGTTAATTCAAAATGGAGAGAAAGAGGTAGGAAAGTCCCTGGAGAATATGGATTAGATCTGCCTAAAAGAGGAATTTATGACAACCACAGTCAATTCTCCTCCATTTGACCCAAAGGCCTCCAGACCTAGAATGTGGCTCCAAGAGATTCTGAGATGGTTTATATTGAGTTTCAGTGGGAATGTTGGTGCCTGGCAGGTTAAAGGTCCTCTATAGAGTCTCAATTCCCTAAGAAACATTGCAAAGAGGGTAATTTAAGCAAAAATACTATTTGTTTCCCAATTTACAAGCAATTACACATGATTTACAGTCTAGCCTGCCTCTTGCACAAGCAGCTCTGTAATTTACAAGACCATAAAGTCGGGGGCTCCCATGCTCCCGCCACCATAAATCTGGCCTAGATGGTGACTCAGGGCAGAAATGATTAATCTGCCCTTCCAGAGATGAGCCTCTACACTGCTATATTAGCCAGGGAAGCATGCTGAAATGGCATTTCTCAGCCTTACCTGAAACACCGATCTTGCTTTGGAAAAGAAATGTGGTCCTTGATCCCCAGAGACTCTGGGCCATCAGGCATGCTGGTTAGTGTGGGGTGCCAGGCAAGGGTGTGAATCCAGTCAGCTGGTGTTCATATGCACCCTATCTTTTGTCATGAGGGGTCACCCATGACATAATAAAGAAAACCTATTGGGTCTCTTCTTCCAGTTCCTGATGCTAGTTGGTCTTTCATCAGAGTTCTGGACACAGAATTCCTAAAACCAGACATGTGTTGGGGTGAGTCTGTCTGCACTAGAGCCTCTTTACCCGGACAGATGAAGAGCTGGAAGGTCAGCACCACGGACAGCTCCTCAAAGGCCTTGCTTCTCTAAGGCTGGATGTGACCACCATGAGCTCTTCAAGTAAGCTCCGCTTGGGAAGGGGATGTGAGAGAACCCCCAGATTGAAGGGTCAGTACACAAGACAGACTGGGAGAGTGTTAGTTCTTATCCATGCAAGCACCTACCTTCCTCACAAAGCTGGATGTCGCAGAACACCCATGAATCACTCTGGACTCTCGCTCATCTACATGTCTGTCTGTTTAATCTATCCATCCACCCATGGACCCATCTACCCATCTATCATGGATTCTGTGGATGCTTATTTCCCAGATTCCTCCACATAAGAACCTTCTTCCAAAGTCAAGTCCACCTCACCCCACTCCTGCCAACACACATCTTTTGGGGATTCTGACCTTCAAGTTCGGGCCTGTGTCTAGTCATGCTTTGGAAAGCTCTGAAGGTATCTTTATCTATCTTTTCAAAGACTCTTGACTTGTAAGTTCTCCACCCTCATATGAATCCATATACTCTAGCAGTCGACCAGTACTGGGATACCTGTATAGTAACTAGTGACATTTTCTGCACAACCCATACCCTCCCCCCCCACCTCCATATTTTCCAGGAATAGCTCCATGCAGAGTCAACCAGGCCTTGATGGGGCCCTTGCCAAGACATTCAGACTAGTAACTCAGTAGCAGCATGGCCCCAATTCCTCACAGGGGGTGCCTCAATATCAGATGTGCCTGTTGGAGCAACAGCAACACCCCCACCCAAGGACACTCCAAACTGTTGTTTGACAGTCGACAATTAGAGCAAACAGAATAACTCATCCCAGAGACAAAATCAAGACAGAACCTTCCCAGCTTTCTCCCATGGGAAGCTAACTAATTAAGTGGCTTCACCAAAGAGCCCACTGCAGAAGTAGCCCCACTTTCCATTCCCTCTGCTCCCCATAAGAAGACCAGATTAATAAAATTGACTGCAAATGCTGTCCTCTCTTCCCAAAAATTACTCTGGCTCACAAGACAAAGCCACGCTTCCAGAAAACCAAGCAAGCATCCCCCAGCTCATCTCCACAATCAGCCCTAGAAGGTCTTTTGCCAAGAGCCCCATTGGGAGCTGAACAGGTTCCTGTTAATGGTAGGACCCCATTGAGACAATCAGGGGGAATGAATCTAAACATCAAAAGTCACCCACACCTGGAGGTCAGCAAAGGGACTGGATCTGGTCATCCTCCATGTGTCCATAACTCCATGTGTCCCCATGAGTGTGTGTGTGTGTGTCCCCATGTGTGTGTGTCTCCATGTGTGTGTGTGTGTCCCCGTGTGTGTGTGTGTGTGTGTGTGTTTGGAGGGTGGGTTAATTAAAAGAGTGGAATCCATTATCAGGAACATAGCTGGGCTTTGTTGGCTTTTTTCTCTAACTGAATTTATGGAGTTTTAATCTGGACAAATTATTCTCTTCACACACAATCACTAATTCCTGGAGACCAGTGTTAGCAGGCACCAAAGATTTAATATATTCATTAATTCATTCATTCATTTGCATCTGTTGGTACCAACTATGTGCCAGGTCTTTGGGCTTTGGCGGTACAGAAATGAAAACCCTAAAGAGGAAATTAGTATTAGAGAGGAGCTGTCTGTGAGGTGCCCTGGGAGCCTATAGTGGGGAACAAGTCACCATTTCCTTGGGGGTAACAAAGTATTCTATAACCAAGGAGGTACTGGCATAAGCACAAAAAGATAAGCAGGAATTCATCAAGGGTAGGAAACAGAACTCACAGTCTTCCATAAAATCAAAGGTCCTGGTTTTAGGCGATGACATATCTTCTCAAACCCACCCAAGGCACCCAGAAACTGAAGCAGTCTCCATGGAACATGGTGGAAATATGGAGGGACAGAAATCTCGTGGCTTAACTAAGAACAAGTCAGGTAGCAGAAATTATGACGGTATGAAAAGCAACATCAGGAAGCACTGCTGAGAAATTCCATGTTGACAAGGGGGAATATACAAGGTAAGTCTTCTCACCAACAGCAGTGGGAAGCAGACGTCAACAAGCTGGGCAAGGGTACTAATGTCAGGTATGATCACTGAAACCTGAATAGTCCCTAGTCAGGTCAGCTGCCAGTTCCTGGGAACCATGTTAACAGGCACCAATGGTTTAACAGAAATATGTACGGGTTGGGATAATCAAGAAAATCTTACCAGTCACATAGTTTCTGTAGTTTGGGAAAAGACCACTCCATATAAGTATAGAGATCAAGTTTTCTCTGCTCCTGTAACTCCTAGTCCTACAGAAGAGGCAAGCTGTCCCTGTAGCTTCCCTGAGAGGCAAATGAGATCACCTCATGATATTGTTAGGATGCCCTCGGGAAGACCCTTAAACACCCGAGTCTTGTATGAGACTCTCTACTCTGACCCAAGCATCTCCAGCCTTTACTTTCACTACAATACTCTGCTCTAGCTGGGTCATTCTACCCACCATTCATCTTACACGCTACACCATTTTCACCACCACCATAAGCTCAATTCTTGGCATGGAAATAGTACTTAATAAATAGCTTGTAGACTGAATGAAAGGAGAGGTGAATAGTTGGATGGGTGAATGAATTTCTACTGCTATTCTATTTGCTCTGCGTGAAGCTCTCTATTCAAATCCAAAGTATCCTTGAAAGCTTGACTCATAACACTTCTCTCCCAGAAGCCCTCCCTCTAGAGCCCATTCCATTGCACAGTTATTACTTGTTTTTCTTAATTCCTGGTAATGGGTCTGCTGTGCTCATAGGAAATGAATCATGCCTTGATTCTAGAGACGATCCTGCGATGATGTCTTTTCTATGCTACACAGTTATGCAATTTGTCTTTCATGTCTGCATTCTCCAAGCAGCCTGTAACTATCACAAGAAGAAAGACCCTGTTTTGTCCCAAGACAGTGCTGGGCCACTGAGCAAATCCCAGTAGGAACTCACTAAACTCACCGGGTGATTATGTGATCAGAACAAACTCTCACTGGGGAGCTGTGCTGAGTCTTGAAAGGCGACCAGCCAAACAAAGCAGACTTTTCCTAATCCCAGATCTGCCGCTGTGTGGTGGTCACTCCTCTTTGGCCCTCCAGGACATGCCTGGTCCAGTTCTCCTGAAAGCCTGCCTCTCAGCGATCTCCTCTTCTTGGTTCTGATGGGCACTTAAATCATGGTGCTTTCCCAGCTACAGGAATGGAAACGTGTCCAAGCTAGCAAATCAGCATAGTCATTCTCACCACCATATAGGTCAGCTCCAGTAAGGGGACATGACCAAGTCCAAGGAGACCTTGTGCTAGAGCTAGCTGGGGAGATGGTGCTTCACAAGTGGAGAGAAGCCAGGCTGTAGAAAGGAGGGGCCACAGCTAACCTTACAGAAGCAAATGACAATATGGCTCGATCCCCTGGGTCTATAGCCTTGTTCAATGTAAAACAACCCCTAGATTGTCCAATTCAGAGGGCCAGAAATTCCCTTTTACTTTGAGCTGGGCTCCTAAAACCCAAAGAGGTGAAGCCCTTGGTTCTCTTCTCCACCATGTTAGGGTAGGAAATGAATAGTTGCTCAGCTTTCAGAGGGGCTCTGGGGGAAACAATTAGTGCTTAGATATCAGAACCCTCTGAGAGGTTCTGGCCCATTCTTGCTGTCTTACCCCTACCAGGCAGCACTTGAGTGGTCTCTCATGGTTCTTGGCATCTCTGACCTCTTTGAAGACCTCCAGATGGGTAGCTGAGTAAAAGAGAACTTTCCAACAGCAGCATCCATGTGCCTCCAGCTAACATTCTCCTTTCTCCTGCTCTTCTTGCAACCACATTATGCAAATGGGTCCAGTAGTCACAGAGCCCTGGAGACTCTTTTGGAGGAAACAGGAAAATGTCTCCTGCTTACCTCTCTGCGAAGTATGTCTGCAGCAGAACCACTCCCCAGGGCCAGGCACCATCTGTTGTTAGAAATCCCCTTTGCTAATTATTAAACTTCTCTGGAAGGAAATGAATCAGGGTGTCAGGTGGGAGGGGATTTGTGGGGGAGCTGGCAATTTATTTAGAGCAGTCATCATTCCAGCCAGGACACACGGAAGCTCCTGATCCAGCCTGGGCACAGGCTCTGCCTTGTGCCCTACATCCCAGCAAGGCCTTTATTTCCAAAGGGGAATCCACAGGGTCTGGGAGTCCTGGGAACTGGCTGTCAGAACCTGATGGGACCGGAGCTGCCTGCAGTCTCCAAGGATCCCATTCTATCTAGGTCCTAAAAGTCAATCTAGGCTGAAAGTGGACATCTTGTTGGAACGGCCCAGACCTATCTGACTCAATACATTGGCAGCAAAGTACAAGGCCTCTGACCCCAGCCAGCCTTCAGGTAAGGAAATACAACTATAGACAAAGATATCGCCCCCTAAGTATACTACAGAGAGGACTCGGCGGTTGAAATTAGACTCCTGAGAATGGAAGGCGGACCCTAACCTAGTAAGGACCCCACCATCTGCAGCGGTTCCACTATCACTATTACTTGACCTTCTCTTCCAGGGCCAGATTATATTCAGGAAGTTTCTTCCACTCTAAGGACATAATCCAAAGGATGTGTGGGCCAGGGGGGAATCTGTTAAAAATGATGGCACCACATGAGCAACCCAACGCAGGGAGGAAGTGGGGCACGGAATCGGATCTAGGGCAGGTGGGTAGGGGACAACAGCCTCTATGATGTCTGCACTCTCTCTTTAGAGGCATGGGATACCTAGGGTGGGTTATACGGACCACTTGGGGCTCTGCTTTTCTTCTGTTCTCCCAGACAGAGACTAAACTGCCACAGATCACTCACCGATAATATCTGATTGTCTTCCCAGAGGAGCACTTTAACAGTTAGGTATAGATTTTTAAGATCTATTAAAATATAAAGAACACACACAATAGCCCAGAGGTGGAAGCAATCCAAGTGTCCATCACAGATGGGCGGAAAAAGTGGTAAATATACTCAATGGAATATTATTGAGTCTAAAAAAGAAATGACATTCAGATACAGGCTACAAAACGGGTGAACTTGAAGGGCATTATGCTAAGTGACATAAAAGGACACTATTGTATTATTCCACCTATGTGAGCTATCGAGAACAGGTTCACAGGGACAGAAAGGAGAATAGAGGCTACCAGGGGCTGGCAGAGGGGACAGTGGGGAGCTGTTGCTTAATGGGTTCAAATTTCTGTTTGAAAAAGTTCTGAAAATGGAAAATGGTGATCGTCATACAACAATGTAATATGCTTCATGGCATGAGATCACGTATTTAAAAGTGGTGAGAACTGCAGAGTTTATATTATGCCTATTTTACCATACAAAAAAAACCTTGAACTTTAAATATATATATTATATATATTTATTATATTATATTATATAATATAATATAATATATATAATATATAAATATATATTATATATATTATTTATTATATTATATATATTTATATATTATATTATATTATATATATTATTTATTATATTATATATAATATATATATAAATAAATAACCAGCTCATTCTGATCCCTGACTTCACAGATTATACCACTCAGGACAAGATGAAGATCAATGAATGTATTCAAGTTTATTTAAGGGAAAACAATGAGAAGTAAATAATAGTGCAGGGAATGCTGATAGGGCAAAAAACTGAAAGTAGGAATTCTTGCCCAAGCTGGAAGGACATCCATACTTGCAGGGGCTCCAGAGCACACCCACTTTTGCTTTGTTATGACACATATCGTGCCTGTCAATGCTTATTTCCATGTCTAGTTCCCCACTGGCCCAAAGGTTACAGGTAAGGACTGACCTGTCTCTCCTTTCTATGTCCCTACATGCAGCATGGGAAAAATTCACGTACATGCTGGATGCAAAGGGACTGAGTTGACTGTCAGAGGGACGGTCTCCTGGAAGAGGAGAAACGCCAGCTGTGGTTTCAAAAGACTTGCGCTGGTGGCAGAGGGAAGACAACTGTCCCAAGTAGGAGCCCAAAGCAGGGAGACCTGCAGCAGGTTATCAGGACTGAGAGCTGGTGTGTGGGAGTGGGGGATGGGTGAGTGCAGCATGTGTTGGGGTGTAAGTACTGGGCTCTGCTCTGGAGGGGAAGATGGAAGGTGAAGGGAAAGCCCGAGGGGTGCCCTGGCCAACCCAGGGTGTTAGGGTAAGTCCCCGTGATAGCTCCAGCCTATTCCCTTTGTCAGAGCCTCACCTCTTAGCTACTTTCTCCCCAAGACAGGAAGCTCTGTCTGGATAGCCTAGGGGAACCGTGACCCCTCACATTGTATGCAACTTATTCTATGAGTGTGTACTTTTCTGAGGAAATGATCCAGAACGTTGATCAGAATCTAAACAGACTTTGGGATCCCTTTTAAAGCAACTAATGTAATGATGTCCACCTCTCCACAAACAGGTGCCATTGTTTCAAAGGTTTGAGACCCTTAGAGCTCCCTGCCTTAGAGCTCTTAGAGCAGAAGAACCATCACTATACTTAAATTTCTGAGTTCCATGCTTAGCCCAGGGTGGATGGCTAATATCGGTCTCTGTGCACAGCTGGCAAGGCAGCCCAAGCAGATGTACGCAGAGGCAGTTCAGCGCCTGGCAGGCAGTAGATGCTCAATTAACAGGCTCTCTTTCCCCCAGACGCTTTCCTCTTAAAGAACCAGAAATACAAAAACTGTAGAAAATTGAGGCAATAGGGCCCTCCCCCTCGCCTCCTCATGAGGCTTTTTCAGATAACCCTGAAGGCCCTTTGAGGGGAGGACATTGGAGGACCCCATGCTTAAAGGCATGGCTTCCTGGGACCAGCTGGCTGATGCTGGGGAAGCTGCCCTGCCCTGCTGAAGGGGGCGGGTGAATTCTGCCAGATTTGAATGCTTCCTAATTCTCCTGAGAATTTCTCTTCTGACAGCCAAGACCCACCCACCCATTAGCAGGACTCAGCGGCCAGCACAGTGAGAAGAGAAAATCAGTGAAAAGGAAACAAGCCAATAAACAGAGTCCACCCACTGCCAGAGCCCCCAGTGGCCCTGGAGCCAAGCCCAGGGGTGGGACCTCAGGGGCGGGATCTCCCCTGCACGGCCACAGGGACCCAATGAGGCTGCTCTTTGCAGTTCCCAGGCCACTCTCTGCACATCCTGAGCTCCCCACCCCCCCTCATCGTGTCCCCTGATTAAGGCAGTGTTCCCTACTACAGCATAAACGAATGCATTATGTCTTTGTTATGCTAATGTCATAGCACGACGCAATTTAAATAGCACTTCCAGAAAAATTAAGTATGTTCATTGACACAGTGAAATGTTTTCACCCTCGATGTAACCTTCACAGATTCTGTACAAAATCCATCAGTCAGTGAGCTATTCATTTGCGAATGCTTAGCAATTATTATGCTAATGCATCACAATGCATTACAGCAAATTCTCTGTAAGTGGCAGGAAGTGCAGCTGCCTGGCACACACCACACCCAGATTAAGGGGCATCTATCAATATACAGAGTCATTGTTGCAAGTTGAGCCCACCCACCTTTTGAGTCCTGCCTTGGAGGAGTGGACTTTTCAGGCTCAGGGAATGAACTAAAAAGCACGTAGCAACACAACCTTGACGATGTCCTAGCAGGCATGTGTATCAGTCAGCTATTGCTGTGTAACAAACCACTGCAAAACTCAATGATTTAAAGTAGTAAACATTTGCTATTGCTCAGAGGTTCACAGATTAACTGGATGATTCTACTGATATGGGCCAAGTCAGGCAGAACTGGGCTGGTTTGCTTGCATGTCTCTGGTCTACAGGAGTGAGCTGTCTTAGAGTGACTGCTTAACAACCAACAGTTGGCTAACTGCCAACTGGGACCATGGAAGTGACTTGGTCACCTGTCTCATCATCCAGCAGACACACCAGGCTTGTTCATATGGCAGTAACAGGGCTCCAAGAGAGGGACTAAAAGCATTCAAGGAGTCTTGAAGGCTAGGCTTAAAATTAGCATAATGTCCCTTCTGCCACAATCTATTGACTGTAATTGACTTCACCTTTGACAGGAGATGCTGCAGTCACATTGCAGAGATCACAAAGCCAGGGAAGAATGAAAACCTATAGCCATTTGCCACGTCTGGAGTCTGGAATATCTGCAGTATCCATATGAAGACCAAGGTATCCAGCCCAGTCTACGAAACCAATCATGGGGACAGATGAGGATTCTAGAACTACAGCCCTCATTATAACATGGGCTCTGACTATGGGATTACTCTGATCTCTTGTAGGGATCAGAGGAATAGGTCAGGAGAAGGATAACCTGGAGCTAGGGGTCGGTTTCTATTCTGAGCTATCCAGATCTCAGAGGCCTGGTTTTGGTCTCCTCTACAACCCACAGAGCGACTGGAAGGCCCAAAACTTGGTGCTCTGGCTCAGAAAAGCAGTAGGTTTGGACCGAGCTGGCTGTGTGCCTGCTCTACCTGCATGCTCACCTCGGGGAGCTGCCCCATCAGTGCCTCTGCTGTTATGCAGGCTTTGTTTGGGCCACACCTCCTTGGACACAGCTGAGGAACAAAGGGCAGGCCAGTGAGCCAAAAACAACGACCTGTGACCCAGCTGGCAAAGGTGGTCGATTGAATCAGATTTCTTCTCTTGGGAATCAAAGCTGAGAAACAGACCAGACTTGCTGGTCAGTGGCCGGAGTCACAGGTGAGGATGGTGAAGTGTCATCCAGCCAGTGAGGGCATGAGGGGCTTGGGGAGCCAGCGAGAGGGGTGCAGGATTGCAAAGGGTGGAGATGGAGGAGGGGAACCAAGAAGACTTGCTTTCCCAGGCTGAAACCACACTGCCCCTAGGGGAAGAGAGGGGGAGGGAGAAGGCGAGGGAGAGGCTGCTTATAGAGCCCCCTGGATTCCAGAGGGCTTTTCACTTACAGTTCCAATCCGCATGCATCTTGAAAGTAAGCCCTCTTAAGTGGGCTTTTACTCCTCGTGATTTAACAAACCCGACCACAGCACTCCACAGATCCACACACCAGCATGTCCAAGCTTCCTGCACCTTCTCGCTTCCTATAAGCTCCTTTGAAAGAGTCTGACTTCCTATGGCAGAACCAGCTGGACCAGAGCAGCACCCCTAGCTGGCTTTCAAAAACTAGCCAGAGAGATACTTTAAACATGCAAATCCGAGCAGGCCACAGCCCTGATTAAAACCTTTGGACCTTTCCCAGCGCTCTTAAGATGAACCCCAAATTCTTTTTTTTTTTTTTTTTTTTTTGAGACTAGGTCTCATTATTTTTGCCTGGGGAACTGCAGGCTCATGTTGCCGGGGGTACCACGGACTCCTGTGATCCCCAGCCTCAGTCTCCCAGGTAGCAGGGATTACAGTCGTGCACCACCACGTCCAGCTATTTTTTGAGACTAGGTCTCGCTACGTTGTCCCAGGCAGGTCTCGAACCCGCGAACTCAAGTGATTCCCAGTCCTAGACACGTTCCATAGGCTGCGCTTAAAGGCATGCGCCACCATGCCCGGCTGAACCCCAAATTCTCCTGAGACTTCTAGAGCTCCATGTCAAAGAGCTTCACAGGGTCTTTGCCCTTCTCTTGAGATGCCATTTCACCCCTGACGGTTTAGGATCAGTTTGTGTGGAAACTAGCTGTGTCTGGACAACCTCAAGGAACTTTCCCATGCAGGCTGTGGGGACTCATCTTACCTGCAGGAGCGCAGGCTAGTAACAGCTCCCAGGAAGCTCCGGCCTGCCCATCCACATCAGCCCCGCTCATCACATGTCAGCCCCACCTACTGTGGTCTTAGGAAGGCCTGGTTTCCCTCCCTGGGGCTGGCTCTTCTCTCTTGCATCCATCACTCTTGAGAAGGAGGTTGTAGACTACAGAATGCAATTCTAACAATAAGCTAAGGGTCCTCGGCGCAGAAAGTTCTATGAACTGTCTTGCTCCTTTATTTATTGCTGAGAAGACTAGAGCTCCCACTACTCCACCTTCCCCCCTCCCCATTCCTGTCCCCCTGGCTTGGCCGTAAGAACAGTGAGCTATAGTCAGAGAAGATGATGACCGCAGCTGAAATTTATTGGATGTTGACCATATGCCAGTTACCATGCTAAGTGTTTGACATGGATGGTTTTATTTCATTCTTACAACAACACATTAGTCAGATGAAGAAACCAGGGCTTGGGGCTCCCTTGCTAAATGGCAGTGGGATTTAAAACCAGGCAGTCCTGCTCTAGACTTTCTGCTCCCCTATACTGAGTTGCCTCTGCGGACTCAAGTTAATGGGGTCTTGCCTGGGGAAGCAAGTGGCTGTGGAGTCCTTGATCCCCTTCAAGCCCTCTTCATTGCCCCCCAGCTTCAGTATCCTACTCTTGCTGCTGCCATACCTCAGACAGTTCAACCAGTGCAAGCTAGGACACCCCAAAGGCTCATCTCCTACAGACAGGAAAATGCCCCAGTTTGTCTAGAGGAACTGGGCAAGGCAGGTGGTGCTGGAGAGAAGCCGCTCCCAGGACAGGGCTCTGATGGTCAGGTTGTCAGGCCAGCCAGAGACGCAGCTGTGCCTGCAGCCATGGACCCACAGACGGGGTCTCTCTGCAGCAGCTGCTTCTGTGGCTCCCTGGGGACCTGAATCGACCCACCTCCCAAGGAGGATGAGCAGGGAGGACACAGAGACCCTGGGAAAGGCCTCTTGCTCCACAGCTGACCCCTCTAGACCTTGAGTCTTTGCAACTCAAAATGTGGTGGCCACTTACTGGACCAGGGCACCTGTACCCCAGGGGCTTGTTGGGAACCCAGGGCCCTTTCTCCAGCCTAGGCCCCCAGAATCACATGTGCCTAAGAACAGGCCACTGGCTCAAGCTGGAAAAGTCTTAGATGACTCATCTAAAGGCAACATCCCCCATGCCTGCTCCCCTCGGCCTGCAGGGAGGGGTGGGCAAGGAGAGTATCTACTCCCAGGCCAGGCCAAGCCTCCTGAGGGATGGTCCAGAGTGGCGGGGGAAGCTAGGACCCTGGGCATCAGGTGGTGAGAGGCAGAGGTGGAGAGGGAGGAGAGACAGACAGAGACCCCTGAGGCTGGGAGAGAGGGAGGGAGCAAAGGAGGTGAGCAGGAAGTGGGGGCGGAGCAGCTGCCAGCCTAGTTGAAGGATGCTGGCCAACAAGTAGGGCAAGGAGCCCACTGCAGCTCGCAGAGGGCCGCTGACAACTCCCTAGAGCCCCATCATCTCCACGGACAATTAAAACCCTGCTGTCTCCCGTGAGCCCTGGCAGCCCGAGGCCCACCTGCTGCTGCGGCTGTGGCTGTGGCTGCTGCTGTGGCTGCGGTGTGCTCCCCACCCACCCTCTCCTGTCTCAGCGCACACACCGCTCGCTCGCTCACACAGCCCCAGGATCACTTGTTCCCTGCAGTGTGTGCACCCAAGCGTGCGCACCCCCTGGTAGGGACGTGTTCTCCCCGCCGCTGGAGCTCTAGAACTGCCTCCTCTCTTGGCAGGTGCACTCACAAATGCACACTCACGCTGCTCCACACACACAAAAGCTTGCACAAGCACACATGCTAGCAAGGACAGACCCACATCCGCTCTGCATGCTTCTGCTAGCACCCACACGTACAGCCCATTCATGGTGCGCAGTGAGCAGAGAGCAGGCAGGGAAGGGAAGGTGTGGGGATGGTAGCGGAAGGGGTGCATGCCCATGGGTTTGGCAGCCAAGAGAAATGGGAGAAGGGGCCAAACTGCAATTGGGGAGCATTGGGTGGTGAAGGACCGAACACCCTCCCTTCCTCTGGCCTGGCTGCAGGCCAACATTTCCAACTGTGCACCCAGTGAGGGTGGTGGCCCAGGCCAGGAGGGTGGAAATGAACACTGAGGACAGGCTGAGGATTAATCAGAGCATCCCGGGCCTTAGGATATTGCAGGCAGAACCTGGCACACACAGAACGGGCAGACCAGGAGGAGGTGGAACCAGGCTGGACAGGAGGCCGGGCATGGCTTGGAGACGGGCACAGTGGTCATAGGCTCCATGAAGCAAGGGCAGGAACAGAAAGAACATGCCAGCACGGACACTCAGAGCACCCCCAAACAGGATCACCGTGTACCCAGTGTTCAGGAGTGCTGGGGCTAGGGTGGCGTATGGCTCTGGCAACCACGGGGCAGGCTAGATGGGTCCGAGGGGAGCCTGGGATCAAGAAAGGACCAGAGGATCAGGGGGCCCACGGGCCAAGCCTTTCTCTCTAGAGCTCTGGTGAGTAGAGCAGGTAGGGGTTTGGAGGTGCTGCTCTCACCTTGCCTTGTCTCTCCCTCAGGGGTCAAGAGGGTCAGAAGGTTCCTGCCTGTCCCACACAAAGTTGCCTGAAATGCTAAAAACCTGAGGTTACCCTGGGCTTCCCGATGCCCCCTACCTCCCAGCCCACAGCCCCTCTATCTCCCAGGGGCTGCCCTCTTCTGGATATGGGGCTCTGGGCTACCTCTTCATGGAGATCACCCTGATGTCTGCACTGGGGACAGCAGGCCCAGTGAATCTCCATCCACACGCATGAGGCCACGTATGGACAGACACCTGCATGTGAGCACATGGGCCTCCGATGGCCTTTGGCATCCCTGGTCCCTAGAGAGAAGATGGTGTGGTATGAGCCCATCTCCAAGGTGCCCGAGATGAGTCTCAAGTATGGCAAGGATGACCTTCCCTGCTGGGGCATTGCAGGGCAGCAGAAAAGCCACCCTCCACAGCACCACTGACTGGTATGCGGAAGCTTCTCAGAGGCGGCACTCCCCACTGTCATTACCTGGCAAAGGCACCCCGCTTCTTTCCCTCCGGGCTCATGCTGCCCCCCCCCAAGCCCCTGTCCTCCTCCCACATGCTGGTAGTGTGTATGAACCTACTCTCACCTCTGCTCAGCAAGTCACACTTGAGGCCCTTCTCTGTCCGATCTCCCCAAAGAAGACCCATCACAAGGGGTATAGGTGGCTTCTTCCCAGCAGATTTCCACCCACTCCTCACTGTGTCTTTGTAAAGTTCCAGGGATGGGGATGGTGGAGAAACGTGCTGGCTCCAGGAAAGGTGAAGGAGGAAATCTCCCCAGACCACAGATTCCACCCCGGTGTTCCTCACACAGTCCAAGAAGAAGGGCCCCACCCTTCCACCCAAAGTGGCTTCACCCTACCCCCAGGGACCCAGACTCCCTGTCTCCTCCTGCTTGAGCTTCCAGGGATGATCCAACAAAACTGCCCAAGAGAATCGTCAGGGAAAATGGATACTTCATAGCTCTGAAGCTCAACCAGAGCACAGAACGCCATGAATCTTCAACATTTACCCAACAGCCAGTCCACCCACTCACCTATACATTCATCCACCCATGCACCCACCCATCCGTCCATCTGTCCATCCCCATCCCATTCATTCACACCTCAGGCAATTGATTCATCCCTCTGTCCACCCACCAGCCATCCAATCACCCACCCATGAATTCAGGTCACGTCCCTGAGCCACCACTGTGCCAAGCCCGGCCCTTGGGCAACTCCCAGCCTGGTCAGAGACTAGATGTGCAGACAGATCAACAAGGCAATGTGATAAGTGTGATTACCAGGGAAGGAACAAAGAGCTGTGGAAACACATCGGCCAAAGCCTGGAGGAGCTGAAGAAGACTTGGCAGAGGAGGTGACATTTTAGCTGAGTCTTGAAGAATGAGTGGCAGTCTTCCAGCCTGAGACGTGGGGGCGAGCTCATCTCAACAGACTTCAGAGGTGTCTTGTGACAGTTTTAGCTCCATAACTAATAACGTTGGGGTTCAAACTAAATCCTCCTCCATGATGGAGCTCAAATCTGAATCCGTCATTTGAGATCTTGAACTAAGAACTGGAGCCTTAGAGAAAATAATCACTCACCTCTCCCAAGGATACCAACGTCCCCCCGAATCCCAGTTCACCCATTTAGGGGGTTGTGTCATAGCTCTGGCTAGCTGGGCACTCTCCCTTGTGCAAGAAATTCTGATCGAGGTGGAAGGATCAAGAGCAGAACCTGGCGATGGGCATGAGATGGTCATCGTCAAGCCAATGGGTCATGGAGGCAGTATCCAAGGGCAACAGCTCCAAGCCCATTGGGTAGCTGGTGTTAGAGTTCAAAAGCACATCTGCCTGGAGGGGTTCTGCTGAAAGCAGACCTAGGACAAGGATTTGAGCCCAGCAGTTTATATGGGGGCAATGCCAGGAAACACTGGTGGTAAAGAAAGGGGTGAAGGTGGGGAAGGGACAGAAGGGAAAGGAGAGTGCCACTGGGTGGACAGCTGCCATGAGCAGGGCATTCTGGACAGTGCAGGCCAGACCGGGGCCATCACACTTGAGGAACAAGGAAAGGTAGCACTTACCCTCCTGTCCCTGCCTACCATGGCTGTGACTTCTCTGGAGCACCCCAGCACCCTGGCCCGAAGAAGGGGAGAGGGGGGCCTGCAGCATGAACCTGGCAGCATAACTGGCATGGCGAGTGCCAAGGGGACACCACAGCACCCCCACTTGTGCTGCAGTGCCATGCTAGCACCCCTCTGACCATGCCAAGGAAGGACAGGTGATCTTCTGGGCTGAGGGACAAACACTCAAGGCAGCCGAAAGGATGAGCCATGAACAGCGATGGATCAGGACAACGCAAGCAGGTGAGTGACATCCACATGACAAGCACTGTTCTAGGGGAGCGCAGGCAGCATCCCAAGGGCCAGGATGGGGCCCCCAAGGACTCTCATGTGATGAAAACTCAGGATGCCATCCTCCCCAGAGCCCAAGCTTCCCAGCTAGGGCGTCTCCCAGGAACAAGGGCAGGGGTCAGAGAGGCCATGTGGTACCAAGGACTCAGTAGGCAGCGGTGGTTGGGGTGCAGCCAGGAGGACCCAGCCACTTTGCTGGACACCCAGAGACCCTGATGGTGGGGTAGGAAGGAGCCCTGGCAGGGAGCCAGACGGGGACGATGAGTCCCTTCTATGGAGGCCCGCGAGCTGCTGTGAGCAGGAGTAACTTTACTCCTGAGTGTTGCAAAGTGAAACTCCACAAAGTGCAGAGTCACAGAAAACGCCAAGATTTTTCACACATAGAATAATGAGGCAATAAAACTCAACTATAAAGTTAAATAATTTACCATAAATATCTAAAGCTCTCAAATTATTCTCTACATTAACTGCCTATGTTTAAAATGATCTTTGCATTCACTATGTCACAGATGGCAAAAGCAGACAAGAGAGTCCTTGACAACTCTAACTGCAATTAGCCCTTCCCAGCTGCGGTGATTTAAAGGCCTTTTCAGTGAAGCTGAATGAAACACCCGCGCTTTATAAATAAAGGCTTTACCAGGGCTGACAATGAAGTATTTGAAACGTACAGGCCCGAGCCGATGAGGGGGTGGCGGGGAGAGTACTGTCACTACATCCTAAAACTCTGAAACCAAAGCAGCCCGCTCCCTCCACCCCACCCCTCTTCACGCCCCTGTGATGCTCAGATATACTCCCCCTGCAACACGGCCCCACCCTCAGTCCTGCCAACAGACACGCCCCCACCCCACTCCTTCTCACTCTCCCAGCATCCCCAGCACAGCACAGGGCACCCTCTCCCTGCACATACATGTCCACAGGTGTCTCTACTCCTGCACACACACACACACACACACACACACACACACACCTTGCTCACATGCACACACCCACACAGAGCTGAGGATGGTGTGCACCTCCAAGAAAGGTGCTGGAGACGAGGACACTTTCTCAGTGTCTCAAGGCTAAATGGGGACCGTGTCTAGGTAGGAGACCCGAACACCGGCGTTGGTGGTAGGGCCAGTTTGCCAGGAGCCCATGCCCTCTTCCCTGGCCGCTCCAGAAGGAGGAGCACTCCCTGTGCCTTGTGGGGAGGAGCTGCCCTTCAATGCACTTGCCAGAGCACCTTGGAGACGGGAGGTGGGAGGAGGCTGAAGCGGCAGTGTGCAAAGGAGGTCAAGGTTACCCTCTGATTGCTGGGGAGCGCTCCTCCCAGGGGCCTGGCTGGTTAATTGCTTGGAGTCTGGTGTGGCAGAGGAAGCTGTCAGCAAAATGACCCCTCTATATCACAGGCTGCGATCTCTGGGATCTTTTCAGGGAGACCAAGCCTGAGCCCCTACCACTCCCCTGCCAAGCCTCACCCACCTGGCAATGGACACAGGCGCGACTCCTGTTCAGAGAAACAAGCTGCCTGTCTTGTTCACCCACTTGGGACCCACGGGGTTCTCTGCTTGCAGGAAGCACGCCCTGCCTGTCCTGACTCTCAGCCTCTCCCACCCGGCACCCATGACACCACCACAGTCCTCATTCACTAAGCAGCTACTTCACCCCGGTGAGCTTCTCTGAGATTCCGTGAGGTAGACACTATTATTCTCAGCTTCGATTTTCAGAGGGAAGCAGTGACCCACAGGGAAGTTAAATAATGTCCAGGATTTTAGACCAAATAATAGGGAAGCAGGGACTTGAACCCCCAAGTTGTCGAGCATCAAGACACTCAGCCTTAACCATGACTTCAGTCAGGTTCTCACTGCTCCTCTCCAGGTGCTTGTCCTGAATGCAGCCCGCCAGAACCCACAGACCTGCCAGGCTGAGCCCTCAGCTCCTACCCAGTCCTCCCAACCACCTTCCTCAGCCTCGAGGTCCTGTTCTGAAATACAGCCAGTGCCCTCAGCCCACCCTGCGGTGTCTGCCGGGAAGCAGCAAGGCTTCCCCTACACAGCCATGCACACACCATCTGGACCCTCCATCACAAGATCCTGTTTACGTCCCAGCTTGGAATGGCCAGTGCCTGACAGCAGGGCCAGCTATGTCCCCATCCCTTGGGGCAGGGAGGATGGTGGAAGGAGGTGGCTCCAGACAGCCTCAGAGGCTGTTGGGAGAACCGGCCAGAAGTTCCAGAGAAGCATTTAGATTCCTGTAGGTCTCGGTCCCAGACAACATCCCATTAATTTGCTGTTCTGAATATTTAAGTTCCAGGGAACTTCCTGAGCCTGGTCCAACTTACAGAGGAGGGAAACAGAACTCATTTTCTCTAATGGCAGACAAAGGCATTTACAGGCTCTTGGGTCGCTGAAGGAATGGGAGGAGGATGTGCATGGATGCAGCGGGAGCACTGCTGCACACTCCTGAGCAAAGGGGCCGGCGCCAGAGTTCCAGCGAGTGGGGAGGGTGGTCCCAGGGAACCAGTAGGGTCCAATGAAGGGAAAGATGCAGGTTCAGGTCCAGATCTTGTAGGGTCTCTGAGCCTCCTTCAAGGAGACAATGATTTGCTCTGTGATCTCCGCAGGTGTGGTGACTGGGTCCTGTGCCCCATCCACCCGTCTACCCCTTGCTCCCCTTTCCTTGGTGTATGGCTGGGTGGGTTTGCAGAGGCTGTGATGACCTTGACCCGCCTGACTGAAGCACCTGGGCTCCAGCGTCAGCACCACCGCTTCCTGGTTGTTTGGCCCTAGGTAAGTCATATCACCTCCCCGAGCCGAGCCTATTTTCTCACCTGTAAAAGAGCACTAACTGCCCTCTCCTGGCCAGAGTCCCTTGGACGTCCCACGGTAGGAGTCGCAGGCCATCAGAGGTTGGGGCCTGACGGGCCCACATAAACCACTTCATCAATTCCGGTGTTTTACAGGAGAGGGAAAGGCAGCAAGTAGCCCTGGTCACACAGGAGGTCAGTGCCCGAGGCCAGACCCCAGCTCGGGGCCAGACCCTCCTCTTGGCACCCAGTTGCCCCTTCTGCTCACTCCAGAGAAGATGCTTTATGAGCGTCCAGGCAACAGCCTCATTTTACAAGCAGAAAAGCCATCAGCTGGCTGGGAGGGCAAGCGGTATGTGGGCACCACCAGCACAGAGGAGGGGCCAGGATTCCTGGCTCCAAGAGGAGCTCTGTCCAGCAACCAGCCTTCCCCAGTGGCACTTGCAGGTCCTGGAAGGTCACAGCTGTCCCTCAAGCCTCTGTCTTTCCTGCCCGGGACACAGCAACCATAACAGCTAGGAGTGTGGACCAGGTCAGCCTCTGCACAGCATGGGAATCCCTGGTGCTGGAGCAGGCATGGCCTGGGGAGGGTGCAGAAGAGATGGTGTCCCAGCCCTGGATGCCACACCCAGCAGGCTAGACTGAGTGGCCTGCTGGAAGAGCAGACAGAGCCAGGCGGGGCCTAGAAATCCGGGCAGGGACATGCCTGGCAAGAAAGGGGGCGCTGACAGGGCCAGCTCTCAGAACAAAGCTCGACTCCTGCTCCCTGGTGGAGCGGACACACTCCCCGCTGTTCGCTTGCCCTGTGTCCACGTTTACTGAGTACCCCCAACGAGTGGGCCCAGGGGCACGGAGATGAGCATGATGCCATCTTCTGCCCTTCCTGGAGTTTGGGGAAGGAAGAGCAACGTTAAGGGAGAGTGAACAGGTGAGTAAGGGCACGAGGTGGGATGTGTAAGGGAGACCAGGGCACTTATGATGGAGATGTGCGGGTGCAGGAAGAGCTAGGGAGGGCAGCAAAAGGTGATGGGGAGCCGGCAGGACTGGAAGGCAGAAGTGGGTCCTGGTCAAGACTGATGGCTAAATAGTCGAGGGCGGAGTGGGGGGGTGACCCTTCTAGGAAATACCACATCCGGGAGGAAGATGGTCATCATGGTTGATGGGGAAGGCAAGCCAGGACCAGGATGTGTTCTCAGGACTGGGGAAGGCAGGGAAGGGCACTGTGCCTAGCCAGATGGGAGGGAGCTTGTGTACCTCCCAAGGTGGCACTTGATGTCACCTTGCAGCATTATCCTGAGTAACCAAAGAGCAGCTCAGGCTCTGGGGCGCAGACTAGGTGCTCAGTTGGTTCCCAGCTCTCGGCTTCACTTGCTTTGCTCATCCTCACAACAGCCGCTGGAGGTGAGCACTGTCCCCACTCTGCAGGTGAGGGAGCCCGGGAACAAAGGCCAAAGTAGCTTCCTGCAGGGAGGAACCAAACTTAGACCCTAGGCTGGTCCATAGGCTGAGATCATGCCTCCCCAGTGCCCTGCATCTCCGGGGTCAGGTAAGGTCAGTGCTACATGGGGTCAGTCTGAGGAGCCCTGGACATCTAGCCTGGCCCATAGGCGGAACTGTGGGCCAGGGGATCTGGAGGGGTGGATATTCTAGGGGGCATATGGGCACGAGGGTGGGACCTGGAGGGGACATTCAGTGGACCAGTCACTGAGGATCTGTCAAGAAGGCTGACCGAGCAGGCAGCCCTGGGGGACCTTCTGTGTGTGTGCCAAGGGAGCATTTGAGGAGCAGCTGGGACAGAGGCTTGATTCAGGTGTTCCCCTGTTCCCCCTGCTGAATGTGCTACCTTGAACCAAAACCCTGAACTCTGAACTCTGTGCCCACCTCTCAAGTGTGCACACCACTCAAGTGTGGGTGTCCATACTACTCAGTTCATGGGGTGTTTGGGAGGATGAAATGCTTTCTGTTAACAGCAGAGCTGGTGGATCGCAATGTTTGGTGATGTAAGTCTGGCAAGATATGTGTAAAGCACATGTGAGACAGAAAGGGGTGTTGGGGGCACTGTGTCCAGATCCCCTGACAGGAAGAAAGTATATCCCCCAGCTGCTGGGTCAGCTCTCAGCCAGCAGACTGGTTTTGGCTGCTGACAGGTGCTGCCTCACTGAGGCCAGGAGTGGCCCATGTACAACAGCCAGTGGCCCAGGGGTGTCCTGGGTGGGTGTGCTCATCCCGGCCGGGGCAACCCCAAAGGGACATCCCAGTTTCACAGGAGATTCACAGAGGCTGTGTGGCCACCCCTTGCAGCAGTTCTTCTGTCTGCTGCCCCTACCCTTCCTTTCTGGGCTGAGTCTCCTGTGCACAGCTATTAAACAGAGAGTTTGTGTAACTTGCTTAGCTGGAAATAACTCAAAACCTGGATATTTGAATTGTTTTGAGAAACACAGAATGAGAAAACTCAGCAGTCAGTTGACATGCAGAATAACATACCAGGCAGAGTTTGAAGATCTTAGGGAGCATTTCCTGCACCCATGCTAAGGGATATATGCATGCCTGTGTTCACTGCAGCGCTATGTACAGCATCCAAGTGATAGATACAGCTGCAATGCCCATGGACAGATTCCTAGATGCCATCTATGCATGCAATGGAATACTACTCAGCTGTGAAAAAGGTGACACCTTACCCTCTGCAACAATATGTATGGAACTGAGGGGAGGCTGCTAAGTGAAACAAGTCAGAGAAAAGACAAATACCAAATTATATCCCATAAATGTGGAATCTGAGAAAGAAAAGGTCAGGCAAAACTAAACCAGTAACAAGCTCCAGAAATCTGAGTGTAGAATAGAGGGGAGGGTGAGGAGAGAACTGGGGAGGGTATCCAATGTCCATGGAAGAGAACTATGGTGCATTGGTGGTGGCACAGATCCATCAAGTTCACTATAAACACTGTTGTCATCCAGTGCAACTGCAACTTCCCACAATATCCCATTACATGTGAAATTAACAAGCATACATATACCTGTTACACCATCAATAACAATTCCACATCTGAAAGGGGTTATTCTACACTCCCCCATAATATCCAGAGTTGTAAACCAATGTTACTCAACTTTTTAAAACATTTCCTAGTTTAACATAACAGTTGTGGGAAATTAAGACTTTTCCCAGGAGGTCAAAAGCCCACACTCACATACCACCAATGCGAGACCCCATCACCTGGGGCCCAGCCCCTCCCTGAATAAGGCCAGTAATTATGTGGCTCTCCCGCCACCTCAGCCTCCTGAAGGATCTCCCACAATAACTAGCATGTGGTCAGGTCCAATCAGAATGACCCCCTTTTCTGTTTCTTAGCTCAGTGAGCTTACGCACACTAGCTCACCTCTCTGAATGTTCGTCTCATCTGTGAAATGCATAGGAAGCCTTATTTCAAGTGTGTTAAACAAACTAGGGAACACTATGAAAATCTCCAGGTACTGCCTGGCATGGGACATGGACTCTGATTTCACATCATCTGCACATCAAGTTTTCTCATTCCCCCGTCTCAAAAACTATCCAAATGTCCAAGCTGCATTTTTTTTTTCAGCTGAGCAACCTTAAGTAAATTATTTAGTTTCTCTGTTCCTCACCCATGTTATCCACGAAATGGCATCAGATTCCCAGAGCTGCTGTGAGGATGAGTGAACTCAAAGAACACTCACTCACGGAATAGTGTCTGGCCTGCAGCAGGTTCTCAATAAGCCCATGCATATTGGAGAACTCTTTCATCGGGTGGAACTGAGAACTAAATGCAGTATAGTATTATCCGTTATCATCTTTGCCATGGGGAGCAAAGTGGTACTGTCACCTCCCATGTGAGACCCTTTATTTCTAATAATGCTGCCTAGAATTTTGGAGAATGATTCTCTGTAGCCTCTATACTCCACTGAGCATCATTCTAAAATCCCTGGCAAATTAAAAAATGAAATCAAAACAACTAAAAAACTCTCCTAAACTCTTCTACCCAGGGCTGCTCTAGCGTGCTTTTGTCTTCTGACTCCTGTGGAACTCCCAGCCTGTCTGCAAGACCACCTTTATCTCTGCTACAGGGAGCCTTGTTCAGTTCATTTCAGGTCAGTGAAAGCACTTCACAAACAGAGATGCAGAGAGAACTCACACACGAGATGGCTAGACATTGCCCGTGACCTTTGCAGAGTGACGGAGGGACGTGGGAAGAGCTCAAGACGAACGAACGCAGATGTCCACCAGGGAGAGGGAGTTTTATGCAAAAACTACAGAGCCATAAAGATCCCTATAAATGTTGCTGTTGTCATGCAATGTAATTGCAATTTCCCACAATTTCCCATTACATGCGAAATTAATAAGCATACGTATACCTGCCACACCATCAGCAACAATTCTCATTATTGCTCACAGTGGTGACGTTCAATTTACCTCAGCTACAAAGAGAGCAGCACCTGGCACCTCTGCTTTTCATCTTGTGACCTCCCCCAACTGCCCCCTCCTTCCCCAGGTCTCAGATGATCGACCAAGGCTGGCAGCCCATCCACAGCTGGCCAAGACCCACAACAATGGTCTCACGTGAAAGGTCCATGGTGCCATCAGATTCTTTCCCAAGGGAATCTGAACTAAGGAACAGTGACTGTGAAGTGATAGGCTGTGCAGATGAAGGGCCACGAGGTTGGAGAGGTCCTACCAGGCCTGTGCCAGTTACAGGTCCAGGGGCCAGGAACAACATCCCAAACAAAGAGGGTGAGGCGGCTGGCAGGAAAGCAGGGCAGATGTCAGGGAATCTGAGTTGTGAATTTGAACTTCTCCTATGGCTGAGGTCGCCAGGGATATCCTAGATCCAGGCCACCTTTGGTCTTCGGCCCTACCTGAGCCCTAATCTTTCACTTTTACTGGGTCCAAGGCACAGGTGCTTAGCAGATCTTGGCCTGGAAGACAGAGACAGAGCCCTGTGACCCTCCAGCAGAAATTCTTCACATATGAACGATCTCTACTGAGCATGTGCCCTTGGAACACAACCCTAGGATCACTTACTCATCCCCTTGATTGTCCTTGATAATCATAGTTCTCCATCCTGTGCATGAGAAAAGCTTGAGAAGCCCATTTAAAGCTTGACCCAATTCAGGCATGTGACACATGACAGTCCTATAGAAAGCTCTGTTTTTGTTTATGGTGAACCTGTGTTGGGTCCAAGTGCTCTCAAACTTTAGCCTCAAACCAGCTCCCTGATCTGAATGCAGTTTATGGAAATCATGTTTCCTTCTGAAACCTACCTACCCCCCTCACCTCTGTTCTCAAGAAATCACTGGCAGTGCTTCAACAATCCCAGTGGCAAGTTGTCGGTGGCCAGGTTGGGGGGCTCCCCGACAGGCTGGTCTCTCCCTGAGGCTTGAGTTGCAGCTTTCAGGCTGACAACCCTTTCCCTTGGCAGTCAAAACAAACCAAAAGTGAAATGTCACTTCCATGTCCCTTGTCACCCAGGAACGTGAAAATCTTTTCTTGTTCTCAATAGAAATTGAAAAGACTTTTTACTCTTCTCTGACCTGCCTTTCTCTCCCTTCCTTCTCATTTCACAACCCACTCAGGGGCACCCCTTCAACACTGTCATTACAGTGTCATTACAGGTCCCTTAACAGGAAGGACACCATCATGGAGAGTAAGCTGCACACCATCTTTGCATCCACACATCATGTGGCTGAATTCCTTCAAGTCTCACTGCCTTCCTTCTAGAAAAGAGAAACTGATAACTGATCCAAAGTCACAGAACAAGCAGCGAGGGGGCCAGATCATCACCTTAGCTCCTCAAACCTGCCTCCACCCTGGGTACCTGTGTGCTTTGGGGCAGGCACCATCATCTGCCTCAGTCTCCTCATCTGAAAAAGGGGTGAATAATACTTCCTGCTCCACGGGTTGTTGTGAGGATTATTCAAGTCTTTACATGGAGGATGTTTAGATCCACACGTGGCACGTAGTCAGCCTTCAAAAAAAAAGGCAGGCACTGTGATGACGTCAGGTTAGTGCTCTAAGTGTATCCTATACATGCTTTAAAGTCTCAGCATCATCCCCTTTCCAGCAATCACATCCCTTCAGATGTGCCTTCTTGGTTATACTGCCTTCTCTCCATCCTTAGAATATGACCACTGTTAATTCCAGTCTCTCCAGAGGGTTCCCTGCAGCCAAGCACATTTCCTTAAGAGCTGCCCCTGCTCCTGCCACCACCCCCACCCCTACCCTGGCTCCCACCCTGTTGGTGCAGCTGAAGTTCCCACCTCAGGCCAGGAAGCCTGCTCCCTGCTGGTGTGTCCCAACCTCAGCGGTCCTTGCCCAAGTTCAGACTACATCTTCCCTTCCAACACCCCAAACAGCTGGTTCCCATCCCTCCCATCACCCACCTTCTGGAGCTAGACTCCTCCAGATCCATGCTCTCTGTTCTAGTTGTCCCTTTCTGTTCTAGTTTCCCAGCTCAACTGGGAACCCCTTGGGGGCTCTGTGGGGGATCCAGTCACCTTCCAGCTGACATCAGAAGCCTGCATTTCCCCTCTCACTTCACCCCACCTCTGCCCTGCCTCTGCGTCAAGGGCATCAGCTCTGGGACACTGGCTGCTTCCCCCACAACCAGGCCCAGGACTCAAAGGGCCTCTGCACAGGCCAGCATCCAAAGAGGCCATCCCCTCCCTTTCCGGGTTCTCGCAGGAAAGGCCTCTGCGCATGGAGAGGGCAGAGGCAGGCTGGCCTGCTCCCCACTCTCTGCTCACTGGCGGGGTCACACGGGCAAGTCTCTCCGGGCTCAGGTTCCTCACCCATAAAATGAAACTAATAACACTGGACCCAGTGGGCCGTGGGATGAAATGAGACGGTGCCCAGAGGGCACACGGCTGGTCCGGGCAACTCATTCATTTTTCTGAGCAGGTGTTCCCCCGTCCCTCGGGACTCCTGGGTGGCAGGGCCACGGCGGGCCATCCCCACCTCCGCTGGCTTGGACCAAGTTCCCCTTCAGCGCTAAAACTGGAAAAGTCTGGGCAAGTCGGGCCCAGTGGGTGACTCCACATTTAGGAGCTACCTGGAAGACAGGGCTACTCAAAGAGACCTGCTCCATCCTGTGCCGAGCCGAGAAGGCGGGGAGAAGAGGGACGGGCCAAGAAGGTGTGCAGAAAAGGGGGTTCCTCCCACAGAGATGGTGACTGTGGGCTCCCAGGAAGGTCCCTCCTTTTAGTCTCCCCAAGCAGGCATTTTCCTGGTAGCTTGGAGTATCGCTGCTCCTGGGACACAGAGGTGTCCCTGTCACCTGCAGGCCCCCATTCTATAAAGGGGTGGGGGTGAGGATGAGCTTCCAGGGGCCCCTTAGTTATGCCCTGGCTTCTGGGTGTGATGCTGTTGGCATGGAGCCTCCATCTGGGCTAGTGGTTCTCAGCAGGGAGCCATTTTGCCTCCAGGGGACAGGTGACTGTGTCTGGAGATATTTTTGGTTATCACCGTTTGGGGGGAGGATGTTACTGGCATTTGTGGACACCCCGTAATGCACAGGACAGCCCACAACAAAGAATCCTCTGGTCCAAGAGAGCAGTCAAGCAGAGACTGGAAAACCCTGTTCTAGGGGCACCCAGAAGAAGGTGGGTCTGGGTGGGAAGCTAGGAGCCGAGAGCTCAAGAAGCCCAGCTCGGCATCCCTAAGTAACCGACTTGAGCATGCAAGGCAGCCCCCCACCGGGGGTGCAATCTGGATATCCCCACCCCACCGACTTAAAACTGGAACTAGCAAATGCCAGGCCAGAGCCAGGAAAGGGGTAGCAGGTCAGGGTAGGGACATCTACTTGGGGCCTAAGGCTGGCAAGGAGCAAGCTTTATGGCTTGTTCTGTTCAGAGTTTTAATTAAGCGTCTCAAATAAGGATTTAATTGGGCTGTAACAAGCCAGGCTATTGTATGAGAGAGAAACACCTGGGGATTATTAGAAAACATTTTTAAGGCAGTAAAGCTGCAGCAAACACTTGCAGTTGTTAAATCAGGAAATATAATTCCAGCGCTCAACACCACACATGGTGAAGGGGGCCCAGCCCCCCCTACTCGGTAGCACTGGCTAGGAGGGGTAGGCTGCAACCACACGCCCACCAGGAGTAGCAGAGCTGCCTTTGTGCATTTGATTCAGAGCCCTCTCCAGCTCCTGCCACTCAGGAAGATGCCAATGGGCAGACCCAACCTGGGTGGAGCCAGGGGTGGTGTTGGGTAACCATCCCATCCTCATTGCCAATTATGTAAGCCTCGGGCTCACCAATCTGCGTAGGTTTTTACTGCTTCTAGCAGTTAGACACATCAAGCAGGGCTGGGCTAGGGCCAGGGCTGGGAGGCAGATGAACCCCCCAACACCCAGGAATCTTCGCACACTTTCTTGGGCTCTGTCTCTGGCATTCTCTCTCACACTCTCTGTGCCTCTTCATCCCCTCTCTCCTAAGCCCAAGTGTGCACACTTACACAAGCGCACAGCCACTGGGCTGCATAATCATGGGAAAGATGCAATGCCCCAGGGGCCAATGGGGGGAAAAGCCTGCCTCACTCCTACCCTGAGGGGCGCTCTGGAGGTCAGGGCCAAGCCAGGCTGGGCTCTAAGAGGATCAGAAATGACCAGACCTAAGCTAAGTGGTGTCAGCAAGGCCAAGCGCAGGCTGGGTCCTAGAAGGGACGTGGCCATATCCAGTCCAGAAGCAGCCTCCTTGGTGGTCTGCGAGGAGCTAGGGGCAGCCTGCTCATTTCAAGGCCTCCTCACCCCTCTCCTCACCTCGCCACCTCACAGAAGCCATTAATTCGGGGACTGAGACTCATTTTGTTTCCTGCTGTAACTTCAAAGTACAGGATACATGGTGCATGGTGGGCACAGCTGGATGAATGAATGGGAGGGACCGGTGGCATCCAGACCCATCTTCCAGGAGCCAAAACTGGCCCTGCCCCTCCTCAAGCCTGGGTTTCTGAGTTGGATCCATGAGAAGGCTGTTAACATGACCCAGATTTGGGGCTCAAAGGTCTTGGCCAAACATTGTCTGCTGCTGGGAGAGACCTCAAAGCCCACCCTGAGAAGCCCCCCCCCCCCACGGCCCAGCTTCGGATCTTCCATTCTGTTAGGAAGTGATCACAAGGCCTTAGAACTTAGTACTGCCTCCCGAATAAGACTGTGGCTTCCCCAAACCAGCCCACATCCAGTTACTCTCCCCACCATCAGCAAAGGCCTAGATCTAGAAGACATGCAGTCAGGGTGGTGTTCAGAGAAGGCAGGTAACCTGCCTGAGATCACACAGTCCTGTGCCAGGACCCATATCAAGCACTTGACACAGGTTAGAGTGTTTAATGCTTGCAACTGTGCCAAGGCAGTAATAAATCTATTTTACAGGAAAGAAAATTGAGGCCCAGAGAGATGCAGTGACTTATCAGAGGTCACATAGGGAACACGGTGCAGAGCCGAGATGCAACCTTACCTGTGTCTGAATCCAAATTCAGCCTCCTTCCACCCCTGCCCACGTGGGCAGGAAGCCTCCCATCAGCAGTAGGTGTTCGAGGGACTTGAAATCAGAGATGGTGGGCCTTGAAAACAGGGGTGTCAGATCCCAACTCCTTTTTGGCATCAAAATGCCTGTGGGGAGTCGTCCATCTCTGAAATCCAGGTTCAACAAACATCCACTGGCTTACACCAACACATCGCGTGGGCCCTGGTTCACTTAATCTTCCATCAAGGAGCTGGCAGTGGGAGCTGGCTGCAGAAGGCGTTGGGGAGGAAAGCGCATAAGGTAGTAGCCGTTGCTACTTTCATTTCTGCCAACAACTCTCCCAGGATAATCCTGGAAGTACCAACCTGTCGTTTTCAGTCATAACTTAAAGAATCAAAGAACCTTTAGGGCTGCCAAGGCTTGCTCCGTGTCCCCACCTCCCCTGCCCACAGGACTCAGGAGGATGAACTCCTGCAGACCAGTGGCTCCATTTTATCGCCATAAACCAGAAACAGCTGCAACAGACAAGTGGCCTTTCATCTGCCTATTGTCAGAAAGAATTGCCTGAGATCAATTGTTCTAAAGCAAAAATCAATTGCGTTTGGCAGTTGTCCTCTCAGACTTAACACGTTTATATTCAATAACTCCACGCAGCAGGGGACCTAACTGAGTTACCTAGGGGACATCCCACACCCGATTCCCCGGGGAGCAGCTCAGGGCTCCAAGCCTGGCCTTCCTCCTGAACATTACAGAGTTTCTCCTGGTCCACTGCAAAGCCCGGCCGGCTGCTCAGGAAATCTGCCAGTCCAGCATCCTCACACCAGGTAGAGAGCCACCCATTTGCTCACTGGTGGGAAGAGACAGAAAAACCAGGGCGCTTCTCTATGCTGAAGTCAGGGGACAATTCTCCATCGGTCCCCGGAAAGAAAACTGCCTTAGTTTCAATATCCCTGGAGGGGGATAACCAAGCGAATGTCTAAGCGCCAGCCGTTTATTCCAGAGGCGAGGTCAGGCTCCACTGGCAGGGGAGAGAGGCGAGACAGGAGAGGGAGGAGGTGAAAATGGGGCATTATTGTGCCAAGTGCTCCTACGGGCAGCTGGATCTAGGCCCGCCAGGGGCCAAGTTCAGGAGACCCTGAACTTGTGCAGAACCTCAAGGCTTCTCCCAGCCAAGGGGAGAGGGAGTAAGGGTAGGCAGCGAGGGGTCTGTACTTGTCTGCCAGCAAAGGAGCCCCTTCCAGGGCTCAGTGGGCCTAAGTGTTCTCAGCAAGCAGGCGCTTACAGAGGAATGGGGAGGGCGTGTGTTCCACCTCAGGAGGTGTAGGTCAGCCCCCTGGGGCAGGAGGAAAACAGTAACTTCTGCCTTTGTTCAGTCAAATCTCATCCCTTTTAGTTACCTCAGTTCCTGCACGGTGTGTAAGGTGCAAAGCGAACCACCCTAAGCATGCCTGCGTAGACTTGTACGGAATCAATGGCCTCTCTCAGGCATACATGCTACACCTTTGTAACACTGATGGTCAATGAAGCTTGGCAATTGCTGCCTTAAATCAAATGGTAGGTGCCCCCAAATCAACAGGGAGCAGCAACAGGTCTCACCAAGGACGGTCACATCAACCACCTACTGATCAAGATGAAGCCAGGTTGGCTACCTATTTCTCCAGCTATTCCAGAATTTGAGCCTAACCCAGCTGCGCCCTGGACTGTGTGGAGGTTCCCAGCCTGGTTTGTTCATACGTATGTTGTTGTCAAGCTTTCCGGGTGCAGAGGACAGACAAGATCAGACAGTTGGAAAAGCTGCCACTGCCACTGTTGTAGACGATCACAGATTATTCTTGCGAAAGGAGATGGAGCACAAGTTCATTCACTGAAAGTTAAGCTTAGCTATTGGCCCAAAGAGCAATTCTGGACTCACATCTGAGCCATCAAGGAGGGTTCATGGAGTCATGATTTCTCAGACATCGAGTCTACCTTGGCCAAGAGAAGACCCCTCAGTCTCTGCGATATCAGCTTCACATGATCAGCCTCAGGATCTGGAGCAGGTTGGGATTGGCATTACAGCCCCCACACCTCCCTGCTCCTCATCCATACAGCATGACCACTCAGTTTGTTTTCCTTTGTGCTGTTTCAGACCTTTCTGAACAACTACAAACCCACCTCTGTCCAAATGCCTCTGAGCCTCTTTGAATTTATTCTGAAACTTGTTCTTTTGGGTCCCAGACAGACCCCTTGTGTGGGCCCCAGAGAGCAGAGTTGTTCTACTTTCTCCGGGTTTCCAACTTCCTAACTCAGCAACCTTGCAGCCGCCCATAAGGCTGATGGGAACACCTGCAGTCACTCTCCCCATGCCCTCCACCCCAGTAGCTCCCCAACCCCCAACTCTTTGCTGGAGGCTGCCCAGGTGGGCAGAAGAGAAAAGGAGAGACAGGGGAGTTGAGAGGAAGCAGGATCTGGTCTGGGCCTTCAGGGGTAGAAGGCAGGTGAGTAAGAGGATGGCTGGCTGGCCAGCAAGCAAATGGCTGTCAGAGCAGATCTGAGAAAGGGCAGTTCTCTATATCATTCATATACTTAGTCACTCATTCACTTACTCATTCAGCAAATACAGAGTACCCCAGTGCTCGAAGCACCCTTCAAGGCCTAGGAATAGTATGGTACATAAAACAGACAAAAGCCCCTGGTCTCCTAGAGTTCACTCTCAAGGGGGTTGATGGCTGCTGATGAGAATAAAAAGCTAAGTGAAGGTCAGATCATGGGAGGCCTTGAACACCAGGCTGAGGACGTCGGGTTCCTCATTGACTAGAGAGTCCTTGAGTGGGGGCAAAGTGATGTGCAGAGACATACCAGGGTGGAGATGGAGGCAGAGTGAAGCAGCAGTACAGAAGGGCGGGGATGTGAGTGGTGGCAGGCCTGAGACCAGGGGCCTAGTCTCCTGACAGTCATTGCTTCCTCCATATCTATAGTCTCTCTGCTGCCTCCAGTCAGGGCTAAGTGTAGCTTGTTCCCTGGGAGTGCTCCTCCTGCCCTCCAGGCCTCACTCCCCGTGGAGCTTGCAAGGACCTGAACAATGCAGTGGGGGAAGGACCCCAAGCCTGGCTGGCCTAAATATAGCCTCCAGGTCTAGGGGGTGGGGAGCAGCTCCCTGGAATTTACTGAAGAGCAGAGGCTGGCATGTTTCACCAGGGACTGCACTTTGTTTCAAGTCACATAGGAGCGGCTAAGCTTTCTTTAAACACAGAGAAAACATTAAATGATTTTCTGCAAAAGCCTCCGCGTGAGAAGAGGCGGCTTCTAAGGGAGGCTACAGGCAAAGGCCTTTGTGGTCAGTGCTCCGCAGGACTCAGGTGAACTCATTCGCTCAAAAGCTAAATCCCTCAGGACAAAGGGCAGTCTCCAGGCAAACCTGAACACGCAGAGGGGAGCTCTGTTCCCAGGGCCCTCCGCGGGCGTGACCAAGAGAGGCAGCACCAGGCTGGAGCAGAACCTAGCTAGGGAAGAGACACTCCAACCATCAGGGAGGGCAGGAGCCTCCCCATATTGCCTGCTTTGGGGGTGCCACAGCTGTCCCCCCCCACGGGATAAAAGACTGAGGGTTGGGGAGCCAATGGAACCTGCCTAAGGCCACACAACAAGGCAGGGGCTAGTTTATTTGAATCTGGGTCTACCAGCCACTAGAAGAAACGCTGAAGACCAAGACGCTGTTCCGCAACAAGACCAAGACCTGAACCCGTGATACCAGGGCCCCAGGAGCCCATCTCTTCATTGAGACACCCCCCCCCAACCCTCCGGTCCCTCTGCCCTACTGTGCCCTGCCTTAGCTCAATGGAATAGCGTGGCCACTCTGCACCCCAGTTGGCCAGCTGCCCTATGCTTTTCCTTGTGGAGCATCTTGTTTCCCCTACAGCTCCCCCTCTTGCTGTCCTGCACCTTTGTGGTAGAGTCACGCGTGTAAATGGAATGGGGGGGCAGGTAGGAGAGTAGGTCAGAACCAGGGGTGGAGGTGCAGAGCCAGGTCCTACCTCCAGGGGGCGCGCTGTGCGCTCGCAGCCCCTACTCTCACAAGAGGCAGGACAGCCATCTGGGTTTGCTCTGAACCCCCCCCCTCTCCAGCACAGCGCTGATTTCTGAGAAATGTCAGGAGATGAATGGTGGCCCATCCCTTAACCCTGAGTCAGGCGACAACTCAGTCATCGTCACAGCAGGGAAACAAGGGAGTCGTTTCAGCCCATGTGCCCAATTCTTTCCTCGGAAAAAACAGGAAGAGGCTGGTGTGGAACATTGAGGCCATGGTTTCCGAGGTCAGTTATCTGGTTTCAAATCCAATCCACCCTTCACTTGCTGTGTGACCTTGGGCAAGCTACTGCCTCGCTGAGCCTCTGTTTCCACAGCTGTAAAATGGGGAAATAAAAATTGTAATGAAAGCGTCGACCTCAAATGGTTGTCACTAAATTAGTCAACACATATTAAAATGCTTGACACAAGGTTAGCCCTCAAGAAATGTCACATTATTTTATTCTTTTAATAAACCTTATTTTCTAAGAGAAAATTTGTTTGTTTGTTTGTTTGTTTTGAGACTGGGTCTCGCTGTTTTTGCCCGTGGGACCGCAGGCTCTCGTTGCCCGGGGTACCCCAGAATCAAACCATCCCCAGTCTCAGCTTCCCAGGTAGCTGGGATTACAGGCGTGCGCCACCACGCCCAGCTATTTTTTTGGAACTAGGTCTCGCTACGGGCCCCAGGCAGGACTCGAACCGCGATCCCTAGCCCCGGCCGCTTCATAGGTTGAAGCTTACAGGCATGAGCCACCGTGCCCGGCTTCTAAGAGAAATTTTACGTTCACAGAAGAGATGATAAGAAAGTGCAGCTCCTGGTCCAGAGAGGTGCACTGCCACTACCACCACCTCCCACCAGAGCAGTGTTCTTGACCCACGAACCTACATCAGTCACCCAGAGTTTACATTCGGGTTCACTTGACCCCCTATGTTCTAGAATGACACCTTCCCACCTTTATAGTACCACATGGTCCTAAAAGTCGTGTGTGCTCCATCTAGTTCTCCCTTTCTCACCCAGCTATTTTTTACCCCAGCTAGTTTTTATTTGATTTATTCATAGGATTAAAAGATTTCCATGTACTTTACTTTTTTGAACTTTTTAGAGAGCTTTTCAGATGCCTGAGTGGAAACGACCTCAGGATAACGGCATGGTGTGGAACTTGAGATTTTTTTTTTTTGATCCTAAAATAATTTCTAAAAGGAGGGGAAACTGAGGCCTGAGCAAGCTCACTGGCTCCCAGAGAAAGGAAGGTAGAAGCCGGGCACAGCCTGGGTCCCTTCCTTCTCTGAGCCCCAGATTCCTCGGTGAAGCCTGTTACTAGCCTCCTCCCCAGGCACAAGCCCCAGGGCTTGCAGAGTTAAGTCTGCATACAAATCATTTTGGAGGAAAAGACTTTTTTTCATTTTTCCCTTTACATTTAAAAAAGAATTCATGGAACTGGGACTGAAACGGCAGTGCGTGTCTTTGGCTGGAGGGGTTGAGTGTGAGCGTGCGTGTGGTCCATTTGTGCCGAGCCCATGTTACCAGAGTTTGGGGAAATGTCAGGTTCTTGGAGAAGGAGATATTAATTAGGTCAGAGTTGCCTCCAAAAGTACTAAAATTAAGTATGAATCCATAATGCATGGCACCATCACTAATGGTATGCAAATAGAGCTGAACCTGGCTTGGCTAAGCAGGAACTTGGGATCTCAGTAATTGGCAAAAATGTCTCCTGCCCCTTAATGAAGCTGGGAGGGGCAAGGGTGCCAGAGGGCGGGGCTCGAAGGGGCGGGGCTCATGAAAAGAGGCAAGTGGTGAGCAGACCACCTCCAGTGTCACAGCAGGACAGGGGCTTGCAGAGAGCACACACACCTACACCTGGGACAAGGTACAAGGGCATTTGAGTCCAGCTCTGCTGTGTACTGGCTCTTTGTGGGCAGTTCAAGTTCCCTGAGGCAGACAGAGCCTTTGGAAGGGGGCAGCCATAGTGCAGAGGAGAAGCCACATAGCAGAGGTAAGTTGCCTGTCTGGCCAGTCAGGTATGTGATGGGGACAAGTGACCCAAGCTGGACCTCTCTATGCTCAGCTACAAGTGAGGAAAGACGAAGCCACCACTTCCATCTCCCATTGCTGTCTGACGGTCAGAACAAGTTGGAAATATGTTTAGAGCTGTTCAAATGAACAGTTGTTATTTTAACATATACTTTCAAGAAGAAGAAATAAGAGGTGTAACACCTGCTAGGTGCTTTGTATTTCTCCCACCCTATTCTTTTTATGGGCAAGGGAAACTGAGGCTCAGATAATATGATAGACAGAAACTGGGAGATCCTGGATTTGAACCCAGCGAGTCTGACTCAAAAACTTTCTTGCTTAGCAGCCATGCCAAGAAAGCAATTAAAGTTACTCCCTAAAAAAGAACCCTCACACATTGTTGGTGGGAATGTAAACTAGTCTAGCGCCTATGGAAAATAGTTTGGAAGTTTCTCAAAATGCTAAAGCAGATCTACAACGATATGACCCAGCAATTCTCCTAGGTATCTACCTTAAAGATGCAGAAATACTAATTTGAAGGGACAGATGTACTATTTACAATAGCCAAGTTATGGAAATAACCTAAATGCCCAACAAAAGATGAGTGAATTAAGGTGAGGCGTGTCCACAATAGACTATAACTCAGGCATAAAAAGAGACAAATACATGCCATTTGCAACAGGATGGGTGGAACTGGAGGGGATTATGCTAAGTGAAACAGGTCGGAGGAGAAAGATAAATACCAGATGATTTCATGGATATTTGGAATATAAACAAACAAAGCAAAGGAACAAAATGAAAGCAAAACAAACCCTAGCAATATGATGGCAAAATTGGAACTGTCAGGGGGCTGGGGAGTAAAGAGGGGGGCAGTGACCCTTGGTGAAGGGTTATGGGTGCTTTGGTGGTGGATGTGGTGTGCTGAAATATGTCTGGAGCGGTGTGAATCTATACCCCTAAATTGCCTGGTGCATGGTAGTCCAATGGAGCCTCAGTAAAAAAATAATACAGTTAAAAAATAAAGCTATTCTTGGAGAGAAAAGGTCACAGAGCATATTTATACAGGACAGCAGGCTTGACCAGGGCCACACAGACAATCTCAGCACCCATGGTCACAGGCTACAATGCGCATAGGAAGCACCCAGGAGTCAGCAACCTGACCATCCATGGTCAGGTAGTAATGCAGGTGAGTGACCGCAACTTGCTGGTGTCAGTTTCCCATCTGAACCATGTTTATTCTGCTGGTTTAGCATCTTCCATGGGCTTTCCAGTCCCAGAGCACAGTGACTGCCCAAGCAGTGCAGCACTACAGAAAGAAGTCCAGGGCGAGAGTCAGACTAACACGTCAAAATCCCTGTTCTGAAATCCCCAGTAACGACGATAGGCGCTGCCAGGTTTCAAGCTCCATATATCACACTATTCTAAGCATCTGACACATACTAGCTCATTCAATCCTCACCAGCTAAAAGCAGCCAACACCTACAAGGCTCATATGTGCCAGACACATGGTGCTTACTGGTGGTGACTCAATCGATTCTACAACCCTGTGTGGTAAACACTTTTTCACCCCCATTTTAAAGATGGAGAAGAGGAAGCCCAGAGAAGTTCAGAACTTGCCCAAGGTCAAGATCTAGGCAGCCAGGCTTGTCAGCAGTATGTCCCTCACTGTCCCCCATGACACACTGCCTTTTTTAAGCATGTCACACAGACTCCTGATGTGTTGAAGTGGGTAGAAAGTTGAAGGACTTGCCTTCTGGTGAGAATCAGTAAGATTTTCCATGGGAAGAACATGAACTCCATCGATACCACTTGAAGGATGGATGGATGGATGGATGGATGGATGGATGGATGGATGGATGGATGGATGGATGGATGGATGG
>PVHY01014580.1:0-38139 GCA_004024945.1 Uropsilus gracilis | reverse complement strand
AAAAAAAAAAAAAAAAAAAAAAAAAAAAAGAAATAAAAAAACCTCAACTGTTATAAACATCATTCTGCTTCCCAACAGTGTCATTCCTTCACAGTAAAATAGTTAAATGCCCAGGGCTTTTTGTATCTAAGTGTAAAAAACCAAAAAATAAATGCTATCATGAGTGGAAAATATAGTTTAAAAATAGGAGAAAGTATTTCACTGGCCTATTTTTAATCCAGTATAGTCTCCTGTACAGAAGAGTACAGGAGAAATATTTCAGATTCTTGATTACTGTGGAGGCAGAACAGGTACATATGAATAGGTAGTGTTTATTCTCTTGTTCTCTAAAAATTAAGAATTTTTGTATAATTGTATGTTAATTGGAAGGCCTCCAACAATCTCTCAGTTTACAGGGAATTTTCACATAGATTCAGTCTTCTCTCCCCACCATACTTATGTGTATTATATCTGTGATAAGTCAAGAATGGGAAGGTTAAGTTGGACATATAGAGCTTCAAATTATTTGTGGAACACTTCCTAATCTGGAGAATCAATAAGTAATAGTTGATGATAATGAATATGATAATTAGAATTACTTAGCAATAAGGAGATGGGCCAGTATACTGAACAATGAATAGCAGTTGAACCTGTATTTGCTGTGAGAGAATACAGTCTCTTACTTTTAATTCTCATAGCAAGTAAAAACCAGAAGCACTTTTAATTAAATGCAGTGTTCTCAGATACATGGAGTTCTCAGACACATTGGTGAAGAAAACCCAATGGAGAGCCTATGTTTATTCTGCCTTATCACATTTACCTGTGTGTAGTCTTGCAAAATCACTCTGAAATGCTGCAGAATAGCAACCAAAAAAAAGTCTGGATGCCAATATCTTTTTTCAAAACATCTATTTTCTGCCTTTTTAGTATGAAGATTTTTAAACTTATAAAAATCTGAATAGTACATTAATACCACCTGTCCTCCACTTAAATTCAACAATTGTTAACACTTTGCTGTATTTGCTCTGTCTTTTATATAGACTTGAACAATTTGAAAAAGAATTGCCAATATCATACTTCACTCCTAGATACACGAAATACAGTGTTGTCATTGAACATATTGTCATAGACGACATTCTCTATATGATTTAAAGTAGCTTTACAGTCTTTTAACACAGGGGTCAGCAAACTATGGTCAAAAGACCTGAAATACTGTTTAGCCCTCTATGAAATCTTTGTCAAATCCTACTCAAATAAGGTATGGAGGATATTTACAAAATCATCATGAACTATAGGGTTTTAAGTCATTTTTGTTTGGCCAGTGTTTCTTCCTCTATAGCATACAGGTTTTGTGATGTTGCAAATGACCTTAGATGTGGTTAAGTCGCTGCAGTGGGGAGATAGCAGTGGAGTGGATTGTGGGAGAAAACTAACATGCAATGCACAAAGGGCCCTGTGCAAGATTCTTTATACACATTTACTGTGAGGTAGATACTATTACAGTTTTAATGATAAGGAAATTGAGGCTTAGAGAGGTTAGAAAATTTGTCCATAGTCATGCAGATATTAAGTAGAAAATGAAGAGCTTACCTAAGTATAGCTTCAAAGTCTTAGCAGTGGATACAATTGCCGAGCATGATGGCGCATGTCTGTAGGTGGCAGTCTAGGAAGCCACAGCTGGGGCCAGGGATCAAGGGCACATAGCGAGACCTAGTCCCCAAAAAATAGCTGGGTGTGCTGGCGCACACCTGTAATCCCAGCTACCTGGGAAGCTGAGGGTGGGGACTGCTTGAGTATGTGGTACCCCGGGCAACGTGAGCCTGTGGTTCCACGGGCAAGAATAGAGAGACCTAGTCTCAAAACAAACAAACAAAACAAAAAAAAAAACAGTGGATACAATTAAAATTTCTTAGGAAGAATTTTCAAACATTTCACAATCATGATTCAAATATAAAATGAGCGCTCTGGGGTTCTAGTACAAAATTCTATGGGAGAAAGTCACTGAGGCTATAGTACAATGAGGTCCAGAAACTTGGTTTCATATCATGAAAACACCTCAGGAAATCATCTTAAGTACTTCAACCTAAGAGGGGACAAGATCTATCTTGATTACTGGGGGAAAGTGAATACTGAATAGCTTTCAAAGTATAGAGCTCAATATAAAAATGTAAGGCATCTTTAGTTTATATGTAAGAAGACATGCATCAAAACCAATCTATCGGTCGGGCATGGTGGTTCATGCCTGTAAGCTTCAGCCTATGAAGCAGCCAGGGCTGGGGATCGCGGTTCAAGTCCCCACCTGGGGCCCGTAGCGAGACCTAGTTCCAAAAAAATAGCTGGGCATGGTGGCGTGTGCCTGTAATCCCAGCTACCTGGGAAGCTGAGGCTGGGGATTGCTTGATTCTGTGGTACCCCGGGCAACGTGAGCCTGCGGTTCCAAGGGCAAAAATAGCAAGACCTAGTCTCAAAAACAAAACAAAACAAAACAATCTATCTCATTATTAAGGTACCTACCTCTCAAATTTTAATATTTGTAAGAATCATCTAGAATGCTAAACTTGGATCACCATGTTTCCATACAAAGATTTCTTCTACAGACGTCAGTGTGACTGGGAATCAAAATTCCGGTAATTCTGATTCAGGTGAAATGGGAGCCATACTTTGAGAAATATCCTAAGATGTAACTGATGTTTCAGATGACATGCATTTTTTAAAGAAAAATAAAAACAAAACTACCTTATTAAAAAGGGAAAATTTTCCTGTATCACTAATGAATACATGTTGGAAAATAACTGAAGCAGTCTAAAATATACAAATTAAAAAGTAAATGTCTGGTGGGTGAAAGGTTTAAAAGAAAAAAGGTCGCTTCCTAATGCTGAAATAAACATCTCTGTTCACATGTCTTGGAGGCAACTGTGGCTTTCTATGGGATAAAGTCCTAAAAGTTGCATTGCTGAGCCAAGAGATTCAAATAGCATGTAAGGAAACGATGGCACGAAAAATAGTTCACCTAGTGGCCTGACGCCACTTTTAAGTTTCGGACGGCGGTGGTAGTTGGTCTCATGTGCCTAATGCTTTGAATGACTCGTCACCACACGTCTATTGCAAGGTTCAACTTTCACAACAAAAAGATGTTTGAAAACAGACCGGTTTATCGCTCTCTGCAAATCCGGCTTACAAGCTCACGCTAACGTGATCATGAAGCCATCGAAGACCAACGAGCAGCACTACTGTTCTCTGAGGTGTCCACAACGCGGACGAGGACTCTGAAGAGCACGCGCAGCACTCCAGCGCCGCGGAACTGACAGCGGAGAGTAGTTCCCGGAGGGTACGCGCACCGGCGTCCCCTTGAAGTCTCCCCCTAGAGCCGCGGCTTCGGGCAGAGATGGGTTCCGCGACAGTAAGACCGCCTGTCCCGCTCACCCCGTCAGCTTCTAACCTTGACTCGAAGTTCCTCAGCTCCAGAGCCCACAGTTCCGAGCGCCGTGGCGTTTAAAGTCTGCAGCTCGGAGCAGTGTACAAACCCGCTACCCCTCCAATCAAGGTACCTGTGAGCAACCAGCACTGGCCCCTCCGCCTCTTGTCCCGCCCCTTCAACGTGCGGCTTGCTTCCGCTTCCGGTCTTGTCGTCGCTGCTGCGCCGTGAAGAGCTGTGGATTGTGGGAACTCTTTCCTTTCGCTCTCCCCGGCCATCTTGGCGGCTGCTCTTGGTGAGTGGGCTTCTTCGGGTCGAGGTTTAGGCTTCGCGGGGAGTCCTACGGGTTGCTGTGTGGCGCTCCGAATCCTAAACTACCTGTCGTGTCGTCTACATTCTAGGTTGGGGGCCATCCCGCACCTAAGCCAGGAAGATGGTGGCCGCAAAGAAGACGGTGAGTGAAGCAAGCGGGCCATGCCGGAAGCCAGTTCACGTGGAGAGAGGAGTCTCGGCCGGGGCGGGCATATCTAAGCACGCAGGGGAGACAGCATGACCACTGGCATTTGGAGGGGCACAGGAGGAGCCCGAGAGGCCCCTCCGTAACTTGGGATCCTTTACTTTGGAGGCATAAGAGGCTCGATGTCCAGAAATCTGGATGGCTCTTGTTTAGAGGTGGTAACGAGCAAGATGTTCAAGTACGTGTTACATGTTTGCCTTGTAGAAAAAGTCGCTGGAGTCGATCAACTCTAGGCTCCAACTTGTTATGAAAAGTGGAAAATACGTGCTGGGATACAAGCAGACTCTGAAAATGATCAGACAAGGCAAAGCTAAACTGGTCATACTCGCCAACAACTGCCCAGCCTTAAGGTAATGGAAGGAACCGGAGTGTGTGTGCGTGCGTGTGTGTGTGTGTGTGTGTATGTATATGTATGTGTGTATGTATGCGTATGTGTTTGTCGCCCCTGCAAGTTAATCATGAGCGAATATTCAGGACTGTACATTTGCAGTCCAAGTAGCATGAACTCGATGCTAGCTGAAATGTTTTTACCAGGGAATGCTAGTGGAATGAGTTACGGTTACATACTGTGTTTGACTCTTGACACCCTCCCCAAATCATATTCTTGCCATGCGTAAGCTTTGAGAGAAGTATGTGGCGGAAGGTAACAAAACAAAACAAAAAAACCAGCAGCATCTTTAGAAAACAGACACGTAATTTTTGTGTCCTGTCTTTTCTTTTGAATTGCTAGACCGTATTATGTAAGCTACATAAGAAAAGGTCAGGGGCCCTGAATTAATCAAATTCATCCCACTTGTCCGGTTCCAGAGCCATGGTTTATGCTTCACATGCTGTTTTGAGGTTGAACTTAAAGGGAGTTGTAAATGAGTTTCGGAACTTTGCAGAACAAACTTTTTTCAGTCTGGTAACTAGGTTGACTTTTCACTGGTAATGCATAATAACATCCTTACGTTTTATGTAAGTTGGCTACGTTTTTGACAAAGCTTGGGGTAGTCTGCATCACATTGTATTTTAGGCTTAAGCTAAATTTTGCTTTCAAATATACTTTGTATTACAGTGACTCTTAAAACATGAACGCACACAGTCACAAAACTGGTCTTATTAAAATACAGATCTGAGATGGGCTCTGAAACTGTGTTTTTAAGAAGTACCTTATGACACCATTGGTTTGTGTATACATCCAATAGTGGCAAGGTTCTATTAGGGCTCTCTGAGAATTTATGCCATCTGCCTACTCAGTTAACATAGAAATGTTAATTGGGTAAGTAAGATCATTTCCTATCTAGGATGTAGGGCACCAGAGTATAGAAACGGCTTGTTCTTTTAAAGATAACACTGGTTCAGTTTCTGGATCCTCTGCTTATTATTCTGCACCTCACTTCATTAGTCTAAAAAAGAGAGAGAGCACGTAATACTTTACAGGTTACCACGAGAATGATATAATGTAAAACAAGCCTGGCGTGTTGTAAACGCCTAGTAAGTAATGCTTTTATTTTGTACCTTCTAATGTTCATTAGCTTAAATATCATAAACATAGTAGATACATACTGTTTTTTCTAGCTCTCGGGGGATCCAAAAAAGGATGGGTTATATTGGCTAGTGGATATAGTAATGTTTTTGACAGTAATAACTGACTTAGCTACTGTTTGAAGTTCCGTAAATATTAAAACTAATGAGAAAAGTAGTGACCTTAAGTCTGTTAGTCATTTGGTGTCCCTGTTTTTGATTCCTATAGGAAATCTGAAATAGAGTACTACGCCATGTTGGCCAAAACTGGTGTCCATCACTATAGTGGTAATAATATTGAATTGGGCACAGCATGTGGAAAATACTACAGAGTATGCACACTGGCTATCATTGATCCAGGTTGGTCTTTAAATCCTAAAAACGTTGCACGTTGCTTTTATAATGTAATACAAGTATGCCATACAGATGCCTTTGGTTCTTGTGCTCAGTGAGAATTTGAATATAGCATGAACCTCGTTTTATTTTACAGCAGTATGTGAATTTTATTTCATGAACCACTTCTGATACAATTTTCAGGGGCTTGGTAAAGGTGAAATGATATAGAGGGAGGATAAATAGTGAAATAGTAAATTATCTTAATTGGCTTCCTGAGAACAGATTGGTAAAATTAAGTAGAAGGGAATCATAAAATAATGGCGAATATTCTCGCTGTTCTGATTTTGTGATAATCAGGGCAGGCTAAACATTCGCTATATTAAGACACCATGCATGTGTCCCCAGCCCTAGTTCTTATCCTAGGTCTGGTTTTAGAGATGCTGGTAATAAAACCAAGTCTGATTTAAATGTTGCATTTTGTGCAGAAAATGTCGGTGACTTTCGGTATCTTTGAATAACCTCAAGAAACAACAGCATAGCTAATGTAATCATTTGAGGATAATCACTGCTAATTCATTGATTTCCACTTCACATTAAATGAATTGTAAAATTACTGTTTTATTTTCCAGGTGATTCTGATATCATTAGAAGCATGCCAGAACAGACTGGTGAAAAATAAATCATGCAGAAATTTTCTTTAATAAAACCAGCTTCTTAAATAAAACAAGAGCTTGTTTTAAAAACACTGTTCCTGTTATTTTCTTTGTAACATTTTGTTTCAGTATACTTTTCTGAAGACTATAGAGATGAGACAGTTAAATCTGGAGTAAGACTGGGGGATTAAGAGCTGTCTATTCCAATTACCATTTTCTTGGTTTTTGTAAAGGAAGTAAATTGCTTTTTGTATTAGTTAAATTAATTGTAATTCCAGTCTTAGGATGTGTTTGGCATAATGTTTGAGAGGTAACAAGGATCGATGCCTGGAATTTAACTAAAGTACAGCTTAAATCTACAATTTCTGAGTAGCAAAGAGATTAAATGAAATTTGCTCGCCTGATCCAGAAAATTGTCACAGACTGAGAAAAGCTCTATTCAACTTTAAAGAAGGATCTGAATAGTACACAGTGGTTAGGGTATAGAAATTACTTGGAGGATTTCAGAATAATTCCAGATCTTCAATCAGTGTTACATCCAAAGTTGCCTAAAGTGTGTTTTGTAAAATTTTAGTCTCAAGAGGAATTGAAATACCCCTTTCCCATATGTTATTATTTGGAACATAAGAATTAACGGAGGGTAAAGGGGTTTAGGTTTATCTTGATTACTAGATTTGAGTGGTGCAGGCAGGGTATAAACTCCAGTCCAAGGGAAAATGTCAGAAATATGTCTGTTCAGATTCACCAACTTGTATAGGCAATAGGTGCTAGTAGATGAGTAAGATATAGATGATGATACCTGCAATGCTCTATCCAGAGTGAAATATTGAGCAACTAACGGTTCGCTAAGCGCCCCAGAGATACCTGAAAATATGTGAATGTTTCTAGGTGCCTGAATTTTTGCATTTCCAGAGACTAATGCGCCCAAGATGCCTAAAAATGTGTGGTGCAAATAGTCTTTCCACAGTTTTGATCTTGGTAGGGGAGTTTACTCAAAATGCCATTTTGAGTTATGGGATAATTTTTCCTTTTGGGTTGACAGGTTTCACTTTAGTTTTTTTTTATTTGAAAAATTCATTTTATTAATTTGTCACATTTGTGCATTAATTGATCCTTCCTCCTCCCTCCGTATCCCCCCTCCAGTCACTCCATCTCCCATTTTTCTGCGATTTGTTGGTTGGTTAAGTTGATGTTCAGTTGTTAGTTGTTTTCCACTTTTATTTCTTAGGATACAGTATGTGGATACCAGCGCATCATTTCTTTGCAATGGTTCTGTAGCATTTTTAAGCTGCGGGTGTTTTGGGACAATGGCTCTTAGAAAATAAGATTTCTAGCCTAAATAGTGGTAATTTGGCTTATCTTTCCTGAAGATAGAAAACAGCCTTACTCTTGGCTGAGGGCAGCTGATGAAGTGCCATTAAGGTGCTGCCAGATACTCAGGTTTGGAGATAGGGAAATACCAAGGAAGAGCTTAGTGGTTAAGGTAGGGTCATTGTACCCTGTGTGGGATGGTAAGAAGAACCAAAGGTAAAGAAACTAAACTTTATTTTTTATTTTATTTTATTTTATTTTTTGAGACTAGGTCTTGCTATTTTTTTTGCCTGTGGAACCGCAGGCTCTCGTTGCCCGGGGTACCACAGACCCAAGCAATCCCCAGCCTCAGCTTCCCAGGTAGCTGGGATGACAGGCACGCGCCACCATGCCCAGCTATTTTTTTGGAACTAGGTCTTGCTATGGTCCCCAGGCGGGACTCGAACCGCGATCCCTAGCCCCGGCCTCTTCATAGGCTGAAGCTTACAAGCATGAGCCACCGTGCCCGGTGAAACTAAACCTTAGGCTGCTATGAATAAATACAGTTATTTGCATCTTCTAGAAGATGGTAATTTGGTTTATGAAATATTTCTGGTAGCTTTATTTCCAATCCTTTAGACTTGTTCTGGCATCTGGTTTTCTAACTGCCCGTATTTTTCTAAGTTTACTCCAATTTTCTCCTACAGTCAAGATTGGATGCTTCTGAGTTACCATAAACTCTAATGATATTAACTAGTAATCTCACTGTATCATTTATGTGACTGTCACAGAATAGTTAAAAAGCCAGACTGAATATGAACCCCTAGAACTTTAAACACTTAATGTAACTCTCATTGATAAGCTTGCAGTTGGCTAGTTCAGAATGTTGTCTTTAATAGGTATGGAACATCTTACATATTTACCACATAATTTATCATCTACCTGTTTGCCTCAAAATATAATTTAGGAGTAGGGATCTGTTTTCCATAGGAAAGGTAAGCAAAACATTCACTGTGTCAGATATTCTTGGCTGCTGAAAAATAAAAACAATGGTTAATACGGAGCATTTAAAATATTTTTCCTGCCCTCTTTGGCAAGTCACCTCATCAGTAGGAGTCTCACACCCAGCGGAAGACACCTATCCTCAACACACCATTCCATTCTCCAAATTTGATGGGGCATTTAAAATATTAGACACCCAAAGTAGTGTACGTGTTAACCCATCTAATCATCTGGACAACCCAATATGAAGTACAGTTAGTTTCATTTAACAGGTAAGGAAACTGAGGTTGGAAAAATCATAATAAATGTGAAACTCTTATACTGGAGACAAGGGAAATGGAGAAGTATTTCAAACTTTACATAGTCTTCAAGTTAAGTATCTTCAGTTACTCTGTAAATAGGATAGATTGGTGGGAGGACTTTAGTGTACAGCCATACCACCCTGAACGTGCCCAATCTCATCTGGTGGGAGGCCTTTAGTTCTCAGCAGATAGTTTTTTACCCCTAGTTAGAGAAAGCTGAAAATCTCAAGATGAAATGAATTTACTAGCTTAAGAAAGTTGGCCACTGTCTCGACAACCACTAGAGGGAGCAAGGGACTCAGCAAAAAGTGAAGCCAACTTAAAACTAAATGGACGGTAATTTACTTTTCAAAAGGCGATGCCAAATGAAATCAGTATTTCTTGATGAAAATGGTTTTACGGTATCAAGTGAATGATTCAAATGTAAATATAAACTGAAGATATAATAGTTTGAGCCAACTTTTATTCATGGAAAGAATTACTATTTTCAGACAAGACAGGCCTAAGGAATGTTCTTTTCACTCTAGCACACTGCCCCTGAGGAGGACATTCTGATGGAAAGACGTCTTGAAATACTTGGGCTTTAGTATATTCAAAGTGTTTTGTTTATAAAGCATCTGGAGTCCAGGATATAGTAGCTTCCCTGATGTAGATGTCCTGTTGAATTTCTTAATAAAACAGCATGTGTGATTTTTCTTGCTGCTCCAGGTGCCTTGAACTGATAGAGTTGAAGTAGAGTTGGCATATCCATTTGACTCTGTCCCTATTCCCACATCCTTTTTTTCCAAGGGATATGTCCTTCCAGAACACATGTACTTAATGTGTCTTTGAACAACTAGCATTTTTTTTCTTGCAGAAATGGTTTGACAAGTACAGAAACACATCTTACCATTGATTTTTTAAAATTTATCTTTGTGTTTTACTATGGGTCCCTGTGGATTTAGTGCATTCCTTTTAGATGCATAATATTTACTTTCCCACTCTTGAGGCCCACCGCATCACACTCTGCAGCTTCCCACCTGGTAGGTAGAGGAGCTTGCCTGGGGGCAAGAAAAAAATTTTTTTCCTTGCTCACAGTCCTCTAAGTGGGTGGCATAAACCTGCCAGGTAGTCAACCCATAGCACCCTTGAGGCTGGCCATCTTGTGGGCTGTTGACTAAGGGCAAGGTATCCCAGCTGGTCACAGAAAGTGGTGCTACTAGAATGCCTTTTAGATCTCATAGTATTTTTGAGGTATGGATTATGCCATGATTTGTTTTTCCAATGACTAAGTTTTGCTTTTTCTTGTGCAGGTCTCTTTATAAGTAATCAAATCCCCTAGATGATCAGTGGCTAGAGGAAAGAGAAGTGTACATTTTCAGTATTCCTGGGTATTCACAAATTATCCTCCAAAAGCCTACCCATTTGCATTCTCATTAGCAGTGTATATATGCCCCGTATTTCCATTCCACATTCTTACCAGTGCTATGAAACATGCTAATTTGTGCTGAGATGATTGTTTTAATTTCACACAATCTTGTTTGCCAGTAGGATTCAATGTTTTTTATAAGCTTATTGGCTGTTTCTCATGTATATATAACTTGCACTTAAAGTGAAGCTAAGAGTTCAGTCTCTGGCCTGGTGACTCTAAATGAGAGGTCCATCAGATGACCAGGGCTGGACCTGGACACAGACCTGAACTTGAATTCTGCAGACAGGCTCACTGGGGCCAGTGGCAACAGGTAAGCCAGCCAACTTGCACCCCACAGATCCTACGTCAATCAACGGTGGCACCCAGGTACAGACCCTTACCTGTACTTTGACTCAGTCTGCAGACTCATAGGGTCAGTGGCAAGAAGTCCACCAGCAGGCCTCGGCCTCAGCCATGCTCCAAGCCCTGAGATCAACCAGCTGGCCAAAGCTGGACTTAAACTTGTCCTGGAGGCTCCTGTGGTCAATCAACCAGCTTGGACTGGACTCAAGGGTTTAGTCAGTGAGCAATACCCAGAGTTAAGCTTTGCCCCCCAACTCAACAGGTTCAAGTTGGCCAGAACTAGATCTAGCCAGAACTGGACACATCCAGAACTGGTTCTAACTAGTTCCAAGAAGTAGTGTCACTCCATCCAAGTGATAAGGGTCTGATAACTATGATCCACAAAGAACACGCACAACTTAGCAAAAACAAAGCCAAAAGCCCAGGTAAAAAATGGGGAGAAGAGCTAAAGAGACACTTCTCCAAAGAGAAAATACAGATGGCCAGCAGGCTTATGAAAGAATGCTCCATATAACTAATAATCAGAGAAATGCAAATCAAAACCACATCAAGATATCATCTTACACCAGTAAGAATGGCCCATATTAAAAAAATGGACAAGTGCTGGTGTGGATGTGGAGAAAAAGGGACACTCTTACACTGCTGGTGGAAGTGCAAACTGGTCATGCCACTATGGGAGGCTGTGGAGGATCGTCAAACAACTGAAAGCGAAATTACCATTCAACCCAGCAATCCCACTACTAGGAATCTACCCAAAGGATACAAATTCACAAATAAAAAGGACACCTGTACTCGCATGTTTATTGCAGCACTATTTACAGTTGCCAAGATATGGAAACAACCCAAATGCCTCAAAGCTGATGAATGGCTGAATAAGATGTGGTATATTTACACAACGAAATATTATGCATCAATCAAAGAAGACAAATTTAAGTCATTTGCAGCAACATGGATAGAGCTAGAAGGAATCATCTTAGCAGAAATTAGCCAGAAAGAAAAAGAGAACTATGGAATGGTCTCACTTATATGAGGGATTAAAAAAAAAAAAAAACAGAAAAAGAAAACTTTAAAACTGCTCACAGAACTGAAGCATGGCTCAAAGGAGGGGGAGGAGAGTATAGTTGGGAGGGAGAGGGCACAAGAGATAATGAAGATGCATGGGTGATAAGGTGATGGAAGAATATTGGGATATAGAGAGATGTAATATTTATATATGTGTTTGTGTGTGTATGTGCAATCAAAAAAATTAAAAATATAAAAAAAAGGAAATAGTGTTAAGTGAACAGAGGGCAGTGTACACACAGAAAGGTAGGACCACCACCATGAGAAAGAACATATCCTTGTCCTGGGAGGAAAGCCCAAATAGTGGCCAACCCTGTGAGGACACCAGAAGGCATCAGCCAAAGAGAGATTTGTCTTACTTCATGAGGGTCCTCAGGTGCGGATCAGGTTTCCCACAGCAGGCCCACTTTCCTGGGAAACCCAAAGTGACTTTTCTCTCTCACATGCCCTCTTGTCTACTTTTGGGACCTCAGTGAAAGATGCCCACACCTCCCTCCCTGACAAAGATGAAGTAAGTGACTCAATGCAGGACACCTCATTTGTACTACAAGTGCTATGAAATTGGCTGATAATGCTTTTCATTTGTCATTTATTTAACATATTCCTTCCTCTTTTCCTTCTCCCCTTCCCCTCATCTATTCAGCCAGCAAGCCAGCCTGCATAACTACCTCAAAATATAAAACTCTATGGAAAAAAAAAAGAATTTCATACAGATACCATTTTCTGAAATGGTGCATTTTAATACTGTATAAAAAATTCAACTTGTTATACATCTGTCCTATGATTTTATGCTTATATCCATATACATATCTCAAGGTCAATTCCAATACAAAAAATAGCTATTCCCTATGGCCAGTGCTCTCAAGAAGTAAGACTGCAAACTTTTATTTTGTAGTCAAATTAGGTCACAACTCTAAGGCAAGAGGAGACAAAAATCATGTCCACAGTATGTTACAGAATACCTTGCATAGCTTATTCTCTTGGTAAACATTTTAGGATTCAGGATTGTTTTCCCTCAAATTTATACAAGTTAGTGCTTACTTTGGCCTTCACTATAGCAAACCAGCTCTCTCAGTGTACTTACTATGTTTTACTTTACAACATTACAGAATCGATGATAGCTTGAATTGTGGGGCTCTGGACAGCTTTCACTGTAATCCTGGATACAATGACATACAAATATTGTAAATATTTCTCATCTTCATCTGTATCTTAGGCGGTTTTCCAGGGCTTCCATTCTCTGTGTCATTTCTTCTAGTAAATCTCAAGTTAAGGAAGAGAAATCTGACTTGCTTATTTTTATTTACATTCAAATACAACTTGATTTACTACATAAAAATGGGCCTGTCCTGAAAAATAAAAGGCTTTCCCCTATTTTTGTTAAGTATTTTAAAACTCTGACTTGTAGGCTTACATTCACTCATGCTATCAGAACTATAAATATATTTCGGTTAAAATATGGACATCAGTTCAAATATTTATTTATTTGTAATTCATAGCTCTACTCTCCTGTTGCTTATAAATTAGTTTGCCATAACAGGAATGTGGTGAGGAGAAGAAAAGGGAAAGATTAAGGCTTGGAAGTAAGAAGAGACAAGGGAAGAGAAGGCAGTTGGGGAGTTTGTACCACGAACACCAGCTATGGTTAAAGGGTAAAAGTCTTGAAGAATGATGAACTGGGCTTTTTTTATATTTAACTGACCTGGTCTCTTGTGAAATGGCCTTTCAGAGGTTGTGTGAGAAAAAGGAGAGGAATGCACATTAGAGTCAAGCATTTTTCTTTCCTCCTCCTTAACATCTTCTTTGTACCTGCCCCTTGGTGGCAGAAGAGAGCCCAGATTCATCACTATAACCGCTATTAGAGTATTTTACTCAGGATGAGTGTATTTCCAGCTTTCAGAATGGAACTGCTATATTCTGTTCCTTATCATACCAACCCATTGGCACAGAGATAGCTCAAATTCAACCATCTCTCTATAGACAGTTGATGTATGTTGAGGGAGATATCAGCTTTAGTAAGCTTACTGTAATTTCAAGTTCAGAGCAGTTCAGTGTCTAAAATCACAGCATCCCCATTTCTCCCTTATGACAAGCATTCCTTTCACTTGTAATATTGCTTTAATGAATCAGTGGATCCTGCTGTTCCCTCGGTAGTGTGCTTTATCTTTTAGAGTGCTAATATAAAAGATCTACTGCAAAAACAAAGAAACAAACAAAAAAGACAAACAAAAAAGGAAAACCCTCAGTCCTCTGAAAATCACATGTGACCAATGTGGCTGTAGTGTGCCTTGTGGGTAAAGACAGGATTTGAGTTTAGATGGAATTTGAAAAATCTTCATTCTAAAACATTCTTTTCCTGGACATAGTATACCCTTGATGTACTCCAGACTGGGTACATCTCTCCCATTTCCTCCCAGTAAAGGAGTTAAATAAATCTGTTTTTTCTTTACTTTGTGTAATGACTGACTGGCTGTATTGCCAAATGATCTAGAATAGCAGATAGCAGCTAAGTGCTTGACCTTTGCCACTATGCTTGGCCTGCCCTTGGATCTAAACAGCTGCTCAAGAAAAAAACCTTTCTGGCATCATGTTTCCTGATTTCATGTAAATAACTTCATCTGATACATAGCCACATGCAGTTATTTGTGAAGTTTGTTTGTTGTTGTTTTGTTTTTGTTTTGAGACTAGGTCTCACTATTTTTGCCCGTGGAACCACAGGCTCATGTTGCCCGGGGTACCACAGACTCAAGCAATCTCCAACCTCAGCTTCCCAGATAGCTGGGATTTCAGGCGTGTACCACCACGCCCAGCTCTTTTTTTGGAACTAGGTCTCGCTATGTTTCCCTGAGCGGGAATCGAACTGTGATTCCCAGCCCCAGCCGCTTCATAGGCTGAAGCTTATAGATACGCCCCACCGTGCCCAGCTGTGAAGTTTTGATAGTATTCTTTGCATTTCATACAAAAGCATAATATTAGCAAAGGATATAGCGCTGTGTTAATTTTCTTACTTCTTCATTTGCAAGGTTCTGGAACATTATAAGGTTTTCACATTTGCATTGATCATATTTTTCTTCCAAAGGACTTCCTGAGAAAGCAGATGGAAAGCATTTAACTCTATAACTCACCAGACTTCCCAAATGCATAAAATCAGACTGAATCAGCATATGAAGGAAACCATAGTGAAAGACACGTTCAACTTTTCCATGTGGCCAGATCCAGTAAATACCAGGAAAGGACTTTATACTTTCCAACAAGGGAAGTGGCCTTGATTGTAGATGGGGGAAGACTACTCCTGCTTCTTTCAGTTTATCTTTTTACTTCTCACTTAAGTTTTTCTCTTTCTCCCTACCCTGTTCCTGCTTCTCCTGTGAGCTGAGAGGCTTTCAAGTTACCATATAGTGGTATTTTATTTGAAATTACCTGAAGGTTTTGTTGAATGGAAAAGTTTTTGCGTGGACCGTGAAAGATTATCTTCTTCAAACAGGTATCTGTGTTGCACTGCAAAATTAGAACAGGAAAGTAGGTCTTGGATATTTATGGTGACTGGCTCAGATTCTGTAAAGAGATAGAAAACTGAAGTCAAACCTGCTTAACACAGTTACGGTGATAAGACAGTCATCAGTGGTCAGAGTAAAGTGCTTGGTGTCTTAGTATGTGGTACACAGCATTATTTCAGACTACTACAGCCGGAAGACTGTCAACAGAGAGACCATTTCTAACTATGATTTAAAAGGTAGGAAAATGTTTGCTATCAGAGAACGCTTTTTAAAAAGCCATTATTGAGCGGGGCACGGTGGCACGGGCCTATAATCACAGTTACCCAAGAGGCTGAGGCTGGGGTTCACTTGAGTCCATCGGTTTGGGACAACCTTGGGCAACATAGTGAGACCTAGTCTCTTAAAAATATAAAAAAAGTTTTTAAAAACCATTTTTGACAGAATTAAAATCTTACTCACTTCCAGTTTTTTAAACTGTCTGGGGGAAAACTTGGTGGAAGCATTCACTAAAGGAATTAAAAATGCTGTTTTTAAAAATTTACCTGTTGGCTGATCGACCATCTTTGGCAATTCATTTGCTGGGGAATCCTGACTTCCATCAGAGTCTTCCAAAGCTGAGAGGAAAAAGATGACCAAGAGGAATGACAATTGTCCACTTGGCAGCCATATGTCCTTCAGGAAACTCATCCCAGACCAATTTCTTTTCTATCTGTCATAACCAGGATATTTGGTTTTATTTGGTAACACCGCAGCCTGAAAAACAACTGGCTACTTGGATGGTAATCCAAGACCACTTGAGGGTGGTTCTCTCTTGTTAGAGAAGCTTGGACCCTTTATGTGTATCATCTTACATCAGAATACCATCCAATGGCACATGGAGTTACTCCCCAAGGGGAGTAAATCTTAAAAGTTTCCCAAGATTAAGCTCAACTGGTAGCATCTCCACTTGAGGGCATTTCAACTTGAGTCAAACAGAACATTATCTGCTTGCATTAGAAATCTGAAAGGTCTCCCCTCTCCAGCCCCCCTCCCTTTCATTGCTCTTTTTTCTTTAGAGGAGACAGGTACATGACTCAAACTGGTATTCTATTGGTGACTGAATTTGGGACATGAAGACAAGGAAAAATGTCTGAACTGCCATAGATAACCACGGCTACACAATGAGTGAACAAAAGTACAGAGAACTCATGTAGGTGACAAAATCCAAATCCAAAAAAGCAGTTCTGTTCTGTAAACAGCAGTCCACAAAGGGAGGCATTCTTTAATTTTCAACAGTGACCTTAAAGGACTACAGTCATTTCCATTCTGATTACAAACATATCCTGTAATCAGAAATTGGCAGTGTTTCCTCCCAATGTATATAATGGCTGTGTCTTAGTGAAATATCCTTTCTATTAGATATGCTGGAATTGTCAAAACACTTACCATAACTGCTTAGCACACAGTAAGCTCTCAAGCAATCCTAGCTATGACTTTTTTATTCTCCCCTATTCTACTTTCTGTGCTTACTATTTCTAAATATCACCAACCCTGCCCACTGTGGAGGTACTTTGAATTTCTCATTCAAAGGTTCTTGCTATGCTGTTTGCCTGTTTGTCTTCCAGATGAAAATTAGAGTACCTGCACATATGCCTTTCTTTAGCTTTTCACTTATCTCGGTCATTGTGCTGAAGTCTTCGGCATAGAAGAGATGCTTCTCTGTAGGCTCAGAGGCAATCTCTTGCAGTTCTTCCTCAATGGCTTTTCCTACCCCAACAGCATACATAGTTACACCTAAGGTGTAGAGCAAATTAAGAACAAGGCAGTTAGAGCTGTGTTCCCAGGATTTGGAAGTTGTGTGTACTGCATGCAAAGTCAGCAAGGTGTTAAACAGGGTGATTTGAGAAGTCTGTTTCAACCTTTCTTTATTTTCCCACCATTTGAATTTAGATCCCATGAGCAAAAGATTCAAGACAGGAAGGTGAGATTTATCTGCTCAGTAGCAAGCAAATCATTTAACAAATCTTCACTTTTGTTTGAATTAGCCTTGTGGATAAAGAAGAAAAGATAACTATCTTATGGCTTACTAAATGGGAAGCTCTTTTTCCAGAAGAATTCTCAGAGGCAGCTCAATTTATGATCTTATAACCTAGTTTCTGCTTTCAAAGGTAAAGAATAAGAATCTTAAGCAACCAGGAACAACTAAAGCTGCACCTTGCCCACTGTTCCTGGAAGGACAAAGTCTTGTCAGGTGGTGCTAAGCTGAAAAGAATCTCCAGACCCTAGGAGATCCCCAAAGGTAGAGCTAGGATAAACCTAAGCATAACCATAGATTTCAACAGGAATAGGAGATTTTTCCAAAAGCTTTTCTGAATGATTAGTCATTCATTCGCTTCTCAAAAATGCTTTTGATTTGAAAGCAACAAACTAAAACTCAAATTGTAATTGTTTTTCAACATTTTTTTAGCATTGTTATTCTGGCTAGCTCATTAGACTACATTTTTTAAAATACATATAAAAATGACTCTTTAAAACCAAGGCACAGGAGTGCCTTGTTCTAAGTCAGTGTAAGGTCAATTGCCAACTTCAGCATATTTGTCTGAGAGCCAGTGACATTATGCACAACTTCCTAAAAAGGATAACCACTATTTTAAGATGGTGTTCGCTACATATGGGAGTAATTAAATTCATCTAGAGGATGTCCCTTTGGATAAATCTTGTTGATTCAAGAATCAAGTAAGCATCTATTTCACCTACCACCTGCCTTTATGAAATTCCTGGAAAGCTGCGTAGAGGAAGGAGGAAAGAAGACAGGTCTAGCTGAGATAATAACAGGGTTAGTCATTGCTTTTGGAGACATGATGTTTTCCTTGATATCTTGAAGCATGAAGCTAGAGGAGGCCCTGAGTTTGACAAGAGCTCTATCTAGCAGGCTATTCCAGAAACAGAGGAACTGTATGTTCCTGAGCAGCTGATTTTATAATTCATTCAGGACATGATATCTTTTTGTAGCTACTACTCTACTAGGCTAGAAGTGGAATGAATAATGAGTATGGAAGGGCTTCCTCTCACAAAGAAGGTGATTGAATGCTGAAGTGAACCACTCTTTCTGTGAGGATGAACAGAAGTCACTGATGGGGTTGCCCATTTGTTTAGTCACTCAGAAAGTATTAGTCATGCACATGCGATATGCCAGGTCTGACATAGATACTGGAACCATAAGTAAATGAAATCCTGGCCTAAGAATATCAGTTTCCCCTTTACGATGTATGACCTCTGGAGGCAATCTGCCCTCATTAAGTCCTAAAGAAAGCAGCCTTTAAACAAAGTGCTTCACCAGTTTTCTCATCTCCCCAGAAAATCCAGACATGTGACCTTAAACTGTCTCTCCTAAGCATCCCTGCTTCAGGTTTCCTTTTCTTAAGGGCCATAATCCTCTGCCACACTTCATGTCTATACACATCTCAAGGAGTTATCAAGGGCCTCCTTGTGTCGTATATGGGGTCAGAGGCTGAACTTCAGGGAGCTACAAGAGAGCTTAGAATCATAACCTCACCCAACATTTTTATTTTCTCAAAAACTATTTTGACTCCTGCAAAAGCAAAAGCAGTTGCTATTCCAAGGTTTTTTCACTTTCAATGTGTTCACTGGAGGCACTGCATTTTTAAACCAGAGTATCAGGAAAAGTTCTTCCCACTAGGAATCTATTTTTACTAAACTCTTAAGGTGGCTATAAGGCAACCATGCCAGTTTTGGGGAACTGTGTGTATTTTTCTGTGGTCACATAGCAAATTAATTCTCTCCCCTGAAGACCACACGCTGGCGGGTAGGCTGCTGCAGATGAGTACCACCTGCAGACCAACTGCTCTTCCATCCTTCCCAGGTCGTTTTATCTCCTGTGTGGTGCTGCTAAGGCTTGTAGGTGGCAGTTTTGTAAAGGTGTATGACAGCAGATGGTGGGAAGCCCCTCCACTATGAAAAAAGTCTCGTTTGTTATCACAGCCCTATTTACAATAGCCAGGATAGGGAAGCAACCCAAATGCCCCAAAATAGATGAATGGTACAGAAAACTATGGTATATATACATGATGGAATATTATTCATCAATCAAAAAAGACAAACTTATGTCATTCGCAGCAAGATGGATAGAGCTAGAAGGAATCACGCTAGCAGAAATAAGCCAGGCAGAAAAAGATAAATACTGGATGGTCTCACTTATATGAGGGAAAAAGGGAAAACAATCCAACAGACAAGAAAAACTTAAACTAATTCTTAGCAAAATTGAAGTATAGAGCAAGAGAGGAGGAGGGGGAAAGTTGGGTGTGGGATGGACACAAAAGACTAAGATGATGGTTCACAGGTGATAAGGTGGAGGGAGAACATAGATAATGATGTAAAACAAAATAAAGAACAGAATAGATAAATTTAAAAAATAAATAACTAAAATACATGCAAAAAGAGAAAAAAAAAGAAATCTCACTCATATGACCAGTGACCACTGAGTGAGTTTAAGAAACACACCTCCCTCCCATATTACCATTGGTCTTGGCTTTACTGGCCCATTCAGAAACATCATCCTGAGCCCGTCCATCTGTGAACACAATGGCCACTCTGGGTACCTGGCTGGACAAAGGCCTGGCTCCTTCTCCTTGGGTAAAACTTCTCTCAAACATGTGCTTCAGGGCTAGGCCAGTCATAGAGCCTTTGCCCATGTACTTCATGTGGGCCACAGCTTTTTTCATGTCTTTGGCTGAGGTGAAGCTTTTCAAGGCAAACTCTGTGCGGACCTGTGTGGAATATTGGAGCAGCCCTACTCGAGCAGCTTTGGGGGAAATCTCTAAGGAATCTATAATTCTGGTGACAAACTGCTTCACAATCTCAAAATTTTCTTCCCCAAGGCTCTTGGATCCATCGATCACAAAGACCAAGTCGATTGGGCCTTCGGTGCATCCTAGAGGAACAAAAGGAAAGTTGAAAGAGTTTAATGATAGCAGATCACAGACACACAAGAGTAGAAAACAATCACGCAGTGATTGAACACTGGCCACCTTAGAGAACTATCTTCATTCTTTAAGCACAGGACACACAGGGGGAATTACGAAAGTCATAGGCAACAGTCATTTTTACAGTTGCCTTAATAAGGGGCTTGTTGAATTAAATATACCAGTATTATTCATAAGTAAAACTGCAGCAGAGACACCAACTATCTTAGGAAACCAGGTCTACACTGCAGCCAGGTCTACATAAACCTCACAACTAGTTCTAGGAGGGAATGTGTTTCAAGTACTCTGAAGGGTCTGTTAGTGCCCAAAAAATTTCTGTAACTGTTTCGCAAGTGTAACAGCACCCTAGTGCCAGTATTCTGATAGATAACAGAGAAGGACATTCTTCAAACTTAGCCCAGCCATCACCTTTTCCAGAAGAGTTTTCCAGTTTCTACTAAGGTGCCTCTAACACTTACAACAACCGCCTGATTATGCAGTGGTCTCTTCCTCCATTCTGTGAGTTCCTCCTCAGCGAGGGCCAAGTCTCATTCATTTCTATACCCTCAACACCTGGCACATAATGGGTATTCAACCAATGCTTATTAACAGAAGGAATGAAGATGGTGATGCCCATTGGGTGGTACACCCGTAAGTACCCTACTGAGCTATACAAGCTTAAAAATGAAATATTCTGGATTCTTCATGCAGAAGCTTTTCAGGAAACTCAAGTAGTTGATAATAAAAGCTTTATGCAGGTAATTAAGCAATCTGGGTACAGAAAGATATTTTTGTTAAAGCCATATAAAAAATTTACATATCCCAAATTGATGATCTCATTTCGAAGAGTCTACAGTATGCAAGAAAATGTTTTGAATATCAAGCAGCTGTCTAATTTTTGAAAGTGAAGCAAAAACAATATAAGCAAATAAAGACACACGTTCAAAAGTATTTCTATAAATACCAGGCTGATATTCTTGCTTTTGTATGCGTGTGTGTTGGGGCATTGGTTTCCTCTTCATCTAGTAAGTGCTTGTCCACATTGCTCAAACCTATTAATCCTTTTTTAGTGAAAGAGGAAAAGGTAAATTCGGAGTTTCATTTATATTCACAGCCTCTTCTTGAACAAACCAGAAATAAAACCCAGACCGTATGCACATGGCAGACTGAAATCCAGCAGATTTTAGAAATATCAGAATAACTTCCCAGCAGCAAGTCTGTTTTCTCCCCTTCCTCAAAATACTCTTTCCTAACAGGACAAACCAGCACTTGCAGCCTCCTTGTAGGCAGGGCACAGAAGGCTTCCCCGAGAAGTAAGAATGCTGAATGAGCAGAGGACAAGGGTGCCAGAGGGGCCAGAGATTTGCTCTCAGAAACTCCATGTCTAAAAGATCACTTTAACTCTCCTTGGTCAGTTTCTTCCCTGGGTATGTCAATAAGACTGCAATGGTGCTATGATTTGCTCAGAGAAATTAATTTTCAGAGTTGTAAGATATCAGGGTTGGACAAGACCTTTAAAAGTGACTTAGTGTAGCCTTCCTGTTGCTTTCATCTTTATAACACTCCAACCCATAGTCATTGGGCCTGACAATATTCCTTACGATGTGCAAAATCTTTACCCCACCATGAAAGCCCCATCTCTGGACAGCTCTGCCTTGATGGTTATAATAACTGTCAATAGTTGAGCACTTTATTGTCCCAGCATGGAGCTAGGCACTTCAAATACATGACTTCATATGTTCTCCAGCCTTTTGTTTGATAATTACCTACGGTCTTTAGCTAAAGCCAAAGTTTTTCCACAGGGGCTGCAGTTAACCTCTCCATCCCCATCCTCATTTTGGATCCATTTACACACATATTTATAGGAGAAATTGAGGCAAGGGATTTGTTCCCTGAAAAGAGTCCAAATGTAGTTGCTCCCCAAATAAAGCAAAGCAGAAAGCCAAGTTCAGATCACTTACTCTTACACCGCCTTCCATCCTCTGCTAGAACAAATCCCTCTGAGCATTTGCAGGTATAGGAATCGCCATGATTAACACAAATGTGCTCGCAGCCATGGTGGGTGGATTTGCAGACATCCTTCCCTGGGGAAAGTGGAGGGAGTGATCAACTCTTATCAGTATGGAAGTGAGCTGGGCTTATATCACAAATATATCTCATTAAAAAAAATCTATTCTACTTAACCCACCTTCATAATACTTGCTTTTCTCATCTAATACTTTGAATAGGACAAGATGAGGGTAAAGTTTTCAGAATAGGCTCTAGTTCCTGGCAGCCTGAATGATAAGACAGGTGATTTGGTGTCTTAGACTTACTACTGCTGTGACATTGGTTTACGATGCAGGAGAAGTTGGGTTTATTATCTTTATTAGAATTGTTTGGGTGTTTGGGGTTTTGATTTTGCCAAATTATTGATTTTCCCCTCCAAGGCATCCCAACCACTTCAGTTTTCATTGTCTAATGAACATTTCTCATGTGTGAGGTACTTTTGACTCTTCAAAGTAGTAACAAACCTTTAATCTTCACAACATCCTGTGAAAGGCGGCAGGCAGGGATAATTATGCCCAATGCAGAAACCAAAACAATTATCAGAGTTGCCCAAGGTCATGCAGCAAACTGATGGCACAGCTAAGGTCTAGTGTCCTCTGAGTACTCGCTCCCCATGGTATGAAAGTCTGTGCTTCTTTTCTATTATTAGCCCCATAAGAAAGAAAGCTCCTACCAAACTGGAATTGGTGACTTCAAATCCCGCTAGGAAGTAAGATGATGGGGTTAGATTTAGGGATCAAATTCTTCAGTTAGAAACTGAGTCTTGTGTACAACAGCCCAAGTGATTAATAAATGTGTTGAATGAATAAATGGGCTATATGTATATGCTCATGTACATTGAAATAAAAGAACAAACAGATGGCTAACGCAAACTTAATGGGCAGAATTGTAGACTGTTTTGACTTAGTGTTCACAGAAAGTACACCACAGTTGAAGGCAAAACAAAGCACAAAGAGACCTTCAGACTCATATCAAGGTCCCACAGGCATCACAGGAGCAGCAAGAACCTCCTGCTAAAGGTAGGAGCTCTTTATCCTAGAGGAGGATGAGGCAGTGAGTGCTCTCCAACCTAGCTCTGTAGTTCTGTGGAGCGCCCAAATTATCTCAAAGGAAACTGTGAAGAGTTGCCCCCCCAAATCAACCTCAAAAATAATTTGTTTTAATTAAAAATGAAGCATTCTTTCCCACTGAGGCAGAGCATCATGAAAGGTAATAGACAATGTCAACCCCTCCCTCCCGGCCCCCAGTAGGGACTGACAGTGCAGAATCTGAAAGAGCAGTAAAATTTCTGTCCTGTGCCCACCTTATCAAGCCAGTGTGGCTCTATCACTTTCTTCCTTTGGGGGCTGTAACAGTTTATTTAATGTGTCACCTTGGCTAAACTATCACCCAATTGCTTGATCAAACACCAGTCTAAATGCTGCTGTTACAGTATTATGTTTAGGTAAAATTAACATTTAAATCAATACACTAGGTAAACAAGACTATCCACTGTAATGTGGGTGGACCTTATCCAATAACTTGAAGGTCTTAGAAGAAAAGGTACTGTGTTCCCACAAGGAAAAAGGAATTCTGCTTCCAAACTGCCTTTGAGCTAGAGGTGCAATATCAGTTTTTCCTGGGTCTCCAGTTTACCCTGCAATAGCACACTGTCAAAACCCATAATCATGTCTGTCTCTATGTCCCAGTCTCTATGTCCCTTTCTCGCTTTGTATACACCACACACACACACACACACACACACACCCCACTATTGGTTCTGTTTCTCTGGAAAATCCTGGCTTTAAAGTAAATTCTCATATTCTATTCCTACAAATGACTAACAGTGGCTAAATGACACCCATAGGCAATTGGTGTCAAGCCCTCTCTCACCCTCTACCATGGCTTATGAGTTTTCCAAGAAGAAAGAACACACTGCAATTATCTTCTGATTTTCACAGTGACTGCTGCAGAGATACTACTTCCGTCCAACGAGTATCCAGGCTCTGTGTTAAGCTCTGGACATCCACTCATGCATTGTAGGAAGGACCAACACCTGAACAAGAATGAAAAAAAGCAAGGAACCTGACAGCGTGGAGCCCCAACTGAGAAATCCCTGAAGGATTAGCAGTCTGCTATACTGATCACTAGCAAAATATATTTAGAGCTCTGCAGGCAGGACCTTAGGTGTGTGGCACTGACAATAAAAGCAGATTGTAAAGATGAAATGAAGTTCTGTAGCCATCTGTAGCCACAGATGGAAAAGGCCTTGAGGACACTTACTTCTACAGTGTTTCCCATCCTCAGCAAGCCAGAATCCCTCCAAGCACTTGCAGATGTACGACTCATCACTGTTCACACACATGTGTTCACAGCCGTGGTCTACTGCTTGGCAGACATCTTTCCCTGAGGACAGGAGAGCAAGTCAAAATAGCTTCACCAACATAAATTTTCCCCAGCCTTCACCTAGGAGGATCCATTTTAGCTACTGGACTCAGGAGCTACTTGAGCTCAGTGATCCATGGCAGGGAAGGAAAAAAATTGAGCATGAAGTGCAGAAACTCTCAATGGGGCAAACTTTTCAAAGTTCCTCCCTATTATCATCATCATCGCCGTCATTCACCCGTACCTCATAAAAATGGAATCCGTCATCTTCTTTCTGCGGATATGGTTTCTGATGTCAGAATGGAAACCTATGATTACTTCTGGGACTGAACCTCATTTTAGATTAGCAATACTTAAATGTAATTTCAGCTTTGTCCCTAACATATTATATATTACATGAAAGAACACTTAACCTCTTAGAGACTGAGCTTTTCTGTTGGAAAAAACGGCTGTAACAACTGTTACGCATCTTTTCTTTGAGTGAGTAAGCATGAGTTAAGTGTTTTGAGATATTTGTTCTTTGCTAAGTGCTTTGAGAAATTTAAGAGCAAGATATCTAGAGGGGTGGAAATCACTTGCTCAGGGCAACACATCGTCAAATGGGTTTGGTGATAGAGGACTGGGCCTCGTCTAAGCAGCTTCGTTTTCTGAAACAGAAAAACAGTCCCATCCGCAGGTGATCTCTCTCTGGGATCTGTGCTGCCAGAAACAACAGTGATCTATTATAGAGAAGTAAGCAGGGACCCAGAGAAGTTAAGCAACTGGTCCTGGTAATAAATGGAAGCGCATAAGGCTGATAGAATCTTCCACTCCAGCACACTGTTAAACCACTGCTTCTCGCCTTAGAGCACTTTTTGTTCTAGCTCTGGCATTGACTTTTTGTTTGTTTGTTTGTTTGTACTCTTCTTTGTTTCCTTTTAATGATTTTATTTATTAGAACAGAAAACAGGGCTGGGCATGGTGGCATGTGCCTGTAAGCGGCAGCCTAGGAAGCTGTGGCTGGGGCCAGGGATCGTGGTTTGAGTCCTCACTTGGGGTACAAGCGAGACCTAGTTCCAAAAAAATATACCTGGGTGTGGTGGCGCAAGCCTGTAATCCCAGTTACCTGGGAAGCTAAGCTGGGGATTGCTTGAGTCTGTGGTGCCCCAGGCAACGTGAGTCTGCAGCTTCACTGGCAAAAATAGGGAGACCTAGCCTCAAAAAAAAAAAAAGAACAGAAAGCAGACTATAGTGCAGAGATCTTACAAACTCCATACCTACTTTCCTTATTGTTATCCTCTTAAATTAGTACAATGCATACAATTAATGAACCAATATTGCTATATTATCAACTAAAGTTGATAGCTATTTCCATTCCTTTATTAATGTCACTTTTTCTGATCCAGGAGCCCATTCAGGACCTCACATTACATTTAGTGTGGCACTGGCTTTTGGGAATAAGTGATTTACACAGAAATCAAGATAGTGAACTCCATGCAGAAGTCAGACACAGTACCAACTCCTCTGAAAACTTACTTCTGCAGGTTTTTCCATCTTCACGGAGTATATACCCTTCAAAGCATCGGCAGGCAAAAGAGTCTTTGCTGCTTACACATGAATGCTCACAACCGTGATCCGCCAAAGCACAGGAGTCCAATTCTGAGAATCCAGTTGAAGTTAGAGAATGAGAAGGAAGCAATTTATAGATAAGTGACTTATCAATCTTCAAACCTGTCGGATACCTTAAGTGAAAATAGTACCTTATCCCACAGTGTACATTTTGACATAAAAAGCAGCTTATGCACAGAAAATATAGATAGCATGCAAAGAAAATTATCTCTGTAAAGAAAAAATAAACAAAAGATAGAGAAAAAAGTTTACAAATGGGCAGATTTAAATGGACTATAAATATTAGAAGTTAAACCTCACTAATTACAAACCCATCAACACATTTGTTCAGTGTCAACAAATATTTTGTGAGTTCCTTCTGAGTCAGGCACTGTATTAGACTCTGGGAATATAACAATGAATAAAATAGTTTCTGATTTTGGGGAGCCTACGTTGGCTGTAGAAGTAGGAGGTATGAGGGGAAAGACAAACAATAGACAAACAAAAATATGTGTCAGTGGAGGCAAGTGTTATGGAGAAAACGCAGACTAAGGTGGATAGGGAGTGGCCACTGGTGTGGGGGATGCAGGGCTGGTTGTTTTACATGTTGTATTCAGATAAGGTGACACTGTACAGAGTCTGCAGAGAGAAACCAGCAAACATATGGTGCCTGAGAGAATGACACCCCTGAGAAAGAGCAGTAGTCACAAACTTCTGACAAGAAGGCCCATATTTTCCCCAATCATGCTGCACTGTTGTATTCTAAAGTGAGCTTTCAAACATGAAGGGAATCTTGTCTGTCGTCTTCTGCACAAAGACAACTCTTGGAAAAATCAGTGAAATGTGACGTTAACAGAAACGTTAACAGCAGAAGAGAGTCAGAGCAGATTTGGACCCTACAGCTTGCTCCTAACACAATTTACTTCTCTGAGCTCAATCTAGAGTCATTATTAATGCAAAACATTCCCCGATGGTTTGAGGTAGTTCCTCACGTAGCACTGAGTGGAAGTACAATTGAGTGATCCAAAATACAGACAGTTGGCTGGCTGTGGAGGTGAACATTTCTTTTCCACCATGAATTTATATTAAAAACACTCCAGTTTCAAGGGTAATAAAATATAACTCTTTTAGGCCATAATCCAGACAGACACCCGCTCTCCCTTTCTGTAGGAGGGAAATCCCCATAGGAAGGGAGAGGTTCCAGGTTCCCTGCCTTACCTAAAGAAGGATAGAGCTGTGCAGGATTGGAGGGGGAAAAAGGGACTTGGGAGAGAGGGCTAGAGAAGACTTGGAGGAGACACATGGAACAGACATACGTGATGAAAAAGCAATGCTTGCTTCTCAGCCTTGGACTTGTATATAGGGACTTGGGGAGACATGGAGAGACATTTAGAAGCGATTCAGATGGAGGCTAACAATGGCAGCCTTCATTTTGACTTGGGTTTTGACTTTGTTTGCTTCCTTCCAGACTTGCCTGATCCCTTCTGTCCCTTTCCTAAGGGTCTCCATCAGAAGGTGCCTTAGACTTCATGGCAAGCTTTTGCACCTCAGTAGTTTTGTTTTGGGCCAACTCTGTCTGGCTAGGCATGGACCATGTGGGATGGGTAACTTCAGGTGCTTCATTACAAATTATATTCTTTCTTTTCTCTCTATTACACACTTATTCTATTAAAGCTTTTTTTATATTGAAAGGCTTATGCATTAGGAATATGTTTCATTGTTATGCCATCACCCATTGAGAGTGTGCAGGTTTGGGGGTCCTGGGTGCCACTCATTCTGCATACTAATACTCCCACAGTATACCCCTTATTTCTGGAGTGTTCCCCACCACATGCCATCTTCTATTTCCTAACTTAGGCTTTGATCTTAAAGATTTGGAGTGAGTTTGCCCATAAAATTATGAAGGAGCACAGGGCCCTTGGCTTTCGCTGCCACAATGAGCTGAGCTCACCTGGAAAGTAGGGCTGCTTTCTTTTCTCCAGAGCCTACTGATCCTGCCACCACATTCCACAAGGGGGTGTCTTAATTTCAACTATCTGACTCTTTGAGAAGCTCCCACACCAGATTCTGAGCTTTCATATTAGTAGTTGATTGGACATTTTGCTTTGTGTATGCTTTAAAAATGTGGAGAGTTTTGGATTCTAAGCTTTTTTCTCCTCATGCTCTTTGAACATCTGGTCAAGAGAAGATAGCAGTGGTGCATTCTCAACCTAGGATCAGCACGAGACTCATTTGCAGAAATCTTTCTTTTAAAGGTAAAATAGGCACATAGTTCAAAATTCAAATTCCCCTATGCAGGAGTATCTGGCACCTTCTACCAAAGTTGCAAAATATACCTCTGACCCACAACTTTACTTCTGGAATTATCTTCTACAGATTCCCTTTGTCCCATATGAAGAGATGTACTTTTAGGTTACTCAATTGCAGCATTGTTTGTAAAAATAAAAAATGGAAATAACCCAATAACAGTAGCTGAGTAAATATTCTCTATAATGAAGCATTAGATGATTGTGCAAATAATGAGAAAGTTTACTATGTCTGATATGAAGAAATCGCCAATGATTATCACTGACTGGGGGAAAAAGGCATCAAATGGAGTATATCGTATACCATCAAGTATATCTAATAAAGGGGGAAAATAAACATATATTTACATTTGTTTTATTCATGTAAAGAAACATTAAGGATAAATAATAAATTAATAAAAACGGAACACTATTATCTATCGCTCAGTGACAAGTTATCTCAGAACTTAGCAGCTCTAAACAACAAAGATCAGAACTTAAAGAAAATCAAACTTGAAACTGGAGGATCTGTCCTGAGCTCATTCAGGCTCAGTTCCTCATGGGCTGTTTGTTGGTTGGAGGCTCTGGCTCCTCCCCTCAGGTTGCTCACAAGATGGTTTCTCCCAGCAGTGAGCCAAGAAATAAGAGAGCACCAGTGATTGCAGCTAGTGTCTTTTATAACTTCACTTGAGAAGTGACAGACTATTTTTCTTGCCATATGCTATTTGTCATACAGATCAACAGTGAAGGAGGGTACTACACATGTGTGAATTCTAGGAGCTGGGGATACAAGGGTGCCATTTTGGAGAACTGGCTTCCACCACAGTCACTGACAGGAGGAGGAGGCAGGGAATGGACTGGCAGGGCAAGAGTGGGAGCAAAACTTCTTAACATGTCTTTTTTGGTGTTTTGATATATGAACAATTTAAACCTCTTGCCTATTCTAGAAATAAAAAAAAATTAAGGAAAAATTCTGATGGGAAATAAACGGACAGCTAAAAGTATACCTCTCACTTTTCATACTTTACATCACATATATCATAATTTTTATTTTACTTTAACTTTTTTACTGTATTATTTTTATTGACATAATAATAAAATGATTTACAACATTGTATAAAAGCTGCACTAAGATCTATTTAACCAGTCTCTGAATAGGCATTTAGGTGGTTCCGAGTTTTTTACTATTATAAACACTGCAACAGATATTCTTTTAGATACCATGTAGTTTTGTATGCCATGTGGTGGCATATCTGAAATATAAACATCCAGAAGCCCAATTGCCTAGTTAAAGGGTATGAACATTTACAAGTTGCTTAAGTATTTCCAAATTGTCCTTCAAAGCTGTTATATGACTCAAATATGAATGCTCCAAAAGTCCTGAAGATGATTCTCATAAACCATGCAGGATCAGATGTGGACACAGATTATTCAGCATCTCCCCCATTATGAAACAAACACCATCACCTTTCTCTTGGGTTGTTGTATCATTTGTTAACTGATCTCACACACTCATTTTCATGCCCTCCAGCTCATCCTCCATGAGTCTTCTTTCAAATGAGGAATCTATTCACATCACTTCTGTCTCTCTACCTGAGAACCCTTATTACTTTGCTCTCATAAGACACAGAATCCTTGGCAAGGTTCTCAGGACCTACCCTACAGCTTCATCCTGCCAGCTCTACCCAGCCCCCCTCTCCCAGCACCTAGCTTAATGCCTAGCATACAACAGGTCCCAAGGAAATACCTGTTGAGTGAAAGAAGATATTTCCTTCATTTTCTACTCTGGATATTGAGGATGACTAGACCTATCTCCGAGACTACTTGTGCAGATGTTTTAAGCGAGAACCAGGGGGTATTCTCATTTATGCTGGTGCTCAGTGAGCTCCTCACTCTCCCACATGCTAGCGAAATGACCAGCTTCTGCATGTAGAGATGCTCCTTAACTCTCAGATGATAGCACCCCACATAGTGAACTAGAGAATACCAAGTCGCATGTAGTTAACTTTCTGACCTAACTGCTTTCTAATCACCCAAGTCTGAAAACCAAATTCAATCAGCATCTCCCGAGAGCAAAGCTCCTTTCCTGTAAGAGAGAACTTGAATGGTTCCCTACGGGGCAAAGACAGTTATTACCCTGACTCACAACCATGGCTATGGTTGTTGTTAACCTGGGGGAGAATGGTGGGCATCCCAGCAAGTTCATTCATTCAGCAAGCATTTACCAAGAACTAACCATGTACTATACTTATATGGGGGCTGGAAGAGATGGTGGAGATGGAGTAGTCACCTCCCTTTTAGAACTGAGGACTCTGTTCCCTGTTCTACCTGCACTTGCAGTGGCCATTCTAACTCAGTACAGTTTACTCAGATTGACTGGTAGATTCTCAGAAAATAAGTTAAAATGTTTTCTCAAGGGAGGTTGGGCTGCCAAAGAATTGAATGCAACCCTACAGGTTGCTGCTTCTCCAAGTCATCTCTCACCAATGTGCCTCTCACACTCAATACCAACACCCAGTACACTTATCTTCCTTCCATTTTCTCTCTAGACACTGGGCTGCTAGTGCTGTTTCCTCTGCCCAGAAAGCTCTTCCCATCTTGGCTTCATCGGTACAGATTACTGTACTTAAACACCACACACCAAGTGAGTAGTCAAATAGCAGACAATTATTGTTCACAGTTCTAGAAGTTGGAAGTCCAAGGGCAGGGAGAAGCATGGCTGAATAAGGGCCCCCTTGCAGGTCACCAACTTCTTGTATTACCACATGGCAAACAGGACTAGAAAGCTTTGTAGGGCTCATTGATGAAGATTGATGATGAAGTTCATGAAGCCTCTATCATGATGATAATCACCTCCTAAAGCCCCACAGCCAAATACCAATACTGTTGAGGGTTAGGATTTCAACATGCGAATTTGGGGAGGACACAAGCATTCAGACCATAGTATCCTTTATCTCTGGCTAGCTCGCGCCAACACTTTCTAGAAATATCTCTTAGGACTTTCTCTAGACTAGATTTCCTCATGCTGCATACTCCTGTTATACCTCTTTTCCCCACATTACAACTCTCATCATATGTCCTTCGTATCTTCCTACCCTCAGAAATTTTAAGCTGGGTCCAGGTTGAAACTGTACTTGTGTCAATTCAGAGTTTCCCAGCACCCAACACAATGTGCCTTGCACATCAAGGGTATGTGGTAAATAGTTGCAAAGGATGAGACTAACTAGATCAAGAGCTTAAAGTGCCTAGACTCAAATCCAGAGATAAGAGTGAGGACACCCTGGATGGGAAACCATCAATTAAAAGGACTAATGGGCAATCTCAGGGTGCAGGAAGAAAGCTGTTTTCCTCTAAAAGAAAGACCCTTTTCCCTTCACACTTAAAGAAGCAGGTTCACAGACGTAATGATTCCCTCACTGTGATTGTGGACTGCAATTTTTAAACAGGAGAGTGAGAAGTTTTAGGGTAGAGCACAGGCCTGTAGGGCCCCCACCGAGCCACCCTGCATACTGACACAGACCTCGTTCTCCACATCTGGATTCCACATCTGGTGAGTCATGTAAGCCTGTGGTGCAGCAATCATGGGATAATGTGTTCTGTGGATCTCACCTCTGTGGTGATGACAGACAGCAATGCTGTGTCTGGGGCTCCTTACAGAAGGTTATTAAAACCAACCTCATCCCCAGAGGAAGAAAGTCACAGTGGCTGCCTGCCATGAGGGTAACCAAGGCCAAGGGATAGAATTACACTGTTTTCTGGCTTTTCATAGAATAAAGCTCAGAGTAGCCAATCATTTGCTAACTCTGCAGAGGTTTTTGCTCAGACAAATCGAGAAGTAGCTGAACTGAGATAGACTTTTTATTTTTTTTATTTATTTTTTTTTTTTTTGAGACTAGGTCTCGCTATTTTTGCCTGTGGAACCGCAGGCTCTCATTGCCCGGGGTACCACGGACTCAAGCCATCCCCAGCCTCAGCTTCCCAGGTAGCTGGGATTACAGGCGTGCGCCACCACGCCCAGCTGTTTTTTTTTGGAACCAGGTCTCGCTACGGGCCCCAGGCGGGACTCGAACCGCGATCCCTGGCCCCGGCCGCTTCATAGGCTGAAGCTTACAAGCACGAGCCACCGTGCCCGGCTGAGATAGACTTTTTAAAGGACATTTCACCCTGGGCAAGATACCCTGAGGTCAAAGAACCCAGGTTTTAGTACGGGACCTACACTGATGATGCCCAGGGCAAGCTTGGGATGCCAGTTTTCTCCCTGCACATGTGTCCCACAAAAGAAAGGGAAGATCTCTAAGCTTCTCTCTGTTCCATCCAACCTGTGATGTGAACACATAAAGGTGAATGTGGTCTTTTTGCTCTAGTCCCTGCTATGGGTTGAATCTTGTGTCCTCCCCAAATTCACTCACTAAAGTCACAATTCCCACTGAGATTGGGAGGTCACTTGATTCAGGTGGGGTCATGAGGGTGGTCCCCTCATTATAGGATCTGTCCCCTTATCAAAAGATACACAGGTTTCTAGATTCAGACCAACTTTGCAGCCACATGGCTGAATGAACCAAGAAGGTTCGGATTGTCTGTAATTACAGGAATTGTGATGGTGCCTCCCTCAGGAAAAAGATGTAGAAAGATGAAATAGGCCAGGATGCCAAGTAACAGGCTCCTTCTGTGGCAAAACCAAGATAAAGAGGTGAGCTGGGGGGATCTGGGGCTGTGATTGTTGGATGAGAAGTGTAGCTGGTGGGGCCTGGTCTACAAACCACCTCTAGCATCCCTGTGAAGTCCACTAAAAGAAGCCTAAGGGGATTGAAAGGCCAGCAGAAGCTCCACTATTTGAAACCTTGCCAGCCTCTAATAAATGGGCTAATTTATGGAGTAGAATTACTTTGAGTTGCAGATTTTGTTAATTAATGTTCTGATATAATTGCACTAATTTTGCTGCTTAAAAAAGACTTGGAAATTAAAATCCTTCTAATTTTTACTAGAAAAGTTAAAAAATAAGAAGACATATGAGAGTTTCTCCCTCTCTCCCTTCCCCCCACCCAGCTCTCTCCACCATGTAAAGATGCAGCAAGAGGGAAACTATCTGCACGCCAAGAGAGGAGGGTTGTCCCCAGAACCTGACCTTGTGGTATGTGGTATCTTGATCTCAGACTCCCAGATGCTAGAACTATGAGAAAATAAATTTGCGTTTCTTAAGTCACCCACCCAACCGATGAAATTTTATTAGGGCAGCATGAGAGACACCAGCCCTCCCCTTGCCTGCTGCTTCTGTTCCCTGTAGTCAAGCTGGCAGTCATTGGCTGCCATAGATACAGCTTTGGTGGCTGGACTGAGAGAATCCCCAAATGGTGTTCCCAGTATGCTAAACATGTTGTTCAGAGCCCCATCAAGCCCTATCCCTACCCCCTTCCTTTCAGGGAGAAGGAAGGCTGTACCTAGGCAACTTTTAGGCTCCTGAGTCTAACCCCTCCCACGCTAGCCCCTCTCCAGGAGCAGGTGACCCTGGGAGATGGGTCTCCAGGTAACATGGGAGGGCACCACCTCAGCCCTCTCCTCAGTGCTAGGTAATCTAATGACAGGAGGTAAGACCATACATAGGAAGAGTACCCGAGACGTACACTTTTACACAGCTGGTAGGAATGCAACTGGTTCAGTCATTATGGAAAGCCATGTGGAGGACACTTAAACTACTGAAAATGGAACTCCCATTCGATCCAGCAATCCCACTTCTAGGAATCTACACAAAGGTTACAAAAACTCTAATCCAGAAAGACACCTGTACCTGGATGTTTATTACAGCGCTACTTACAATAGCCAGGATATGGAAGTAACCCAAATGCTCCAAAACAGAAGAATGGTACAGAAAACTATGGTGTATGTACATGATGGAATACTATTCATCAACCAAAAAAGACAAACTTAATGTCATTTGCGACAACATGGATGAAACCAGAAGGAATCATGGTAGCAGAAATAAGCCAGAAAGAAAAAGAGAAATACTGGATGGTCTTACTTATATATGGGACAAAGGGAAAACAATCCAACAGACAAGAAAAATTTAAAACTAGTTCTTAGCAAAATTGAAACATAGAGCATTAGATGGGGAGGGGGAGAAAGCAGGAGTGGGAGGGGCACAAAAGACTACAATGGTTCATGGGTAATAAGGTGGTGGGAGGACCCTGAGGTAGATAACGATGTAAAATAAAATAAATAATATCATAATTTTTTTTAAGAGTACCCAACCCAAGATGTTAAGGCATTTACACTCTTGCTCATTAAACTTTCTTGAGGGTCTTCCATGGACCAGGCCTAGGAGATTCAGATTCCAAGTAAGACCTAATCTCTACCTCACAGGCACTCACAGCCTAGTGGGTTGTATACTCCATGTACATCTATCCTGTAGTCTGTTTTGGTGCTGGGATGCCTTGAGACAAGATCTGTCTCAGAGGAATTTCCAGGTCTGCAGTGTCAGTTCATAGAAGAGACTACCTCATCCCCCTTCCCACTTTACCCTCTAGTTTGTGCATCTAACTGCCCGAAGCAAGGAAGACTCCCAGGGAGAAGCTGGGATAGTTTGGGGGCCAAGAGGAGGAGAAGAAAGAACAATGGACTTTGCCACAGAGCCCAAAGCACCTGCAAAGGTCTGGGAACGACAGATTCTACTTTGCTCTAGAGCCCTGGGAAACTAGACCTGTTCTTCATGCCTCAGAGACTCTTCCTGCAGGCAAGTGAAGGGTTCTTCAGACCTCCTGCTAACCAAACCCTCGGTGAAGGCTGCCTTTCTGAAGGGTCAAGGATACCTTCTCTGCCAAGCCAGGCCTGCCTGACCCCTACCTATTTCACCAATCCAGAGAACACTAGGCTTTCCCAAAAAAGGTGCAGTCATGTCATCACACTTCTTGTTATTTGTGAAACATGCGTTCCAAGGGCCAGTTAACTAGGGCCGTGCTAGCCGGGCCTGGTGGTGCATGCCTGTAATCCCAGCTACCTGGGAAGTTGAGGCTAGGGATCATTTGAGTCCTCAGGTTCAAGAAATGCCCGGGCAACATAGCAAGACTTAATCTCTTTTTTAAAAAATGTCTAGAAATATTTAGTGAAATACTGTCTCAGACACTCCTCACCCTCCACAAGAAGGGTGGAGAGAGCTGTGCGTGGTGGCGTATGCCTGTAATCCCAGCTACCTGGGAGGCTGAGGCTATGGATCACTTGAGTTTGTGGATTTGGGACTACCCCAGGCAACATAGTGAGATCTAGTCTCTCAAAAAAAAAAAAAAAAAAAAACTGGGGTCACACTGAAAACTTAGCCCATCATTACAGGACAGGGCAGCCAGACTGAGTCATTCCTTTGAAGACAGAGACTCTTCAATTAGGGGAAGAGCTCAACACCATGTGTATAGTGGTGGCTATAGCGTATCTCTCAGACACAACCACATATATAAATGCACACTGATGGAAATTTGCTGTAAGTTGTATTGTTGAACATTTACTCACATGAATGTACCATTAATTACAAACTCACCTTACATGAGAAAATATATAAAGTGATATTTAAATGTATTGGTGGCATAATCCTGATGTGCAACTGGGTTGGCAGAGAGGACACCTGATTGTAAGGAGAAGGGATAGCAGTATGAAGAAGGGTCATGAGACGTTCCTAATAGTCCTGCTCCCATCATATAGTCAGTTCTTGATAATCATAGTGATGGGGAGGACAAAAGAAAGACATGAATATTCTAAGATGACAGAAAATTAAAACCAACCAATAAAAAATAATCATCTGGCTTCGACATACTGTCTAAGTAGATGCAATTAAATTCACCCATCCTCTTGCTGCACCCCCGATGCCCAGATCCCGCTGTGCTGACTGGAGCAGCTAGGGAGGCAGTCACTAGCACACCATTAAAAAGGGTAAATCATTTTCTGAGCATTCCAAAGTAGTGAAACCTCTTCTCACAGGTTGCACAATTAGATACCCCGCTGTGCCATCAGCTCACCTGCCCACATGAATGGACGATATAAAAGGGTCACTACAGTAGGCTGTGGTCACAGTCAGGCTAGTGATTAGGGAACTTGGTCCCATAGCCAAAAAGACCAGCAGGATGGGGAAGATAAATGATAGTTCTTTTCTGCCATGTCTAATACTTTCACTCAAAATGACTATATTTTATTTTTATCTTGGTTCACATGGGAACGGGATTGCAGGGTAAAAGCACAGTCTTCTTCAGGGGGAAGGTATCCAAAGCCTGACTCTCTCTGTAGAGCTCCTCCCTATTCCTGGGCCTGTCCTCAGCCTTATATCTGACCCAGGTCTCAAACATGGTCCTTACCCTTCTGAGGGCTGTAAGTCTCACCTACTGAGCATCAGGCTCCTTGGATGGCATTCTTGGGTAGAGGGGTGAGGGAGCTTTTTTTTTCTTCTTCTCAATTAATGAAGACAAGAGTTGGGACCCGTTGTAGGGAAATAACATGCTCTGAACCTCACACTCTGCCTTATCACCTGCTGCCAGAGTATCAGGCAGAGTATCTCAGGATTCTCTTCTACAATTGGCTTTAAAGTCACACAGAAGAGAGTTCTAACCCATCATTTAATAGCTGGTAACCCGAGGCTCTTTACTGAACCTGAGCTGCAATTTCCTCACAATAAAATGGAGGTTCCACTGATGGGGGGGGAAGGAGAGAGTATGTGTGTGAAGCACCTGGCCCCACAAATCCAGCTGTCAATGAGAAGTCCATCTTATTGTTAGTCTGTGTAGTACCATCTGGCTACCATTTTTCCACCAGACTGGAAATAGGGGAAGAAAGACCCAAGAATTAGGGCCCTGTCTGGCTTCTAAACAAAGGCCAGGCAGATTGGAAATAGGAAAACCCATGCAGGGGGTGGGGGAAGAGCTGGTGGGCAGTGGGAGCAGTACCAGGGCCGAAATCCTAGAAAGAACACCTTGCACACACTGGCGTGAGGCGCATCAACCTGTGCGTGAGCTCACCCCACCCATCAAGCACTGATCTCCCTGATCTCCAGACCTCAGAACACTCACTGGCACAGGTCTTCCCATCGCTGCGGAGCACGTGTCCTTCCGGACACCGACAGGTGAAGGACCGGTCAGTGTTGACGCAGGCATATTCGCAGCCGTGGTTGCTGAGCAAGCAATAGTCCACCCCTGCAAAACCCAACAGCACATGAGGTCTCAGCAAGGTCCTGTGCTAATGAGGATGGGAATCAAGTGGACCTCGTGCTACGTTTACCCCGCCCCTTCCCTGGAAGGCACAGTCCCCAGCGCACATGCCCGCCCTCTTCAGAAGTAGAGAAGAGTAGAGGAAAGAGAGGACCACTGCTCCCTGTAAGCCATCACACTTTTCACTCCTGTTGCAAACCTCTTCCCTCTAAGAGAAGCATGGAGAGGCACTCACTGGAGCACGTCTTGAGATCGTCATTGATGAGGAAGCCTTCCGAGCACTGGCAGACATAGGACTCCTCAGTGCTCAGGCACAGCTGCTCGCAGCCATGGTCCTTCTCCGCGCAGTGATCCACCCCTGTGTTTGTCACACACAGAAACATAAAGCGATGAAGGGGGGTGATG